>JAPTHA010000013.1:11178209-11191476 GCA_029814585.1 Gymnapogon annona
AAAGGGCTGATGGCAAGTCGAAGCCAACCCCTCCACCCCCACCCCATCCCACCCATAATCCATATTCTCCACCATTTAGCTGCATCTCCACCCAGTTCAAGTCCAGTCATTTAAGAGTGGGATTAGTGAGCTGGATAGAAAATCTTAATCTGCCTGAGAGAGTATAAGAAAAGAAAAGCTTCAGTGGGAGGGGAAACACGCATTCCTGTACATACAAATCCCCCTGCAATGCTACATGGATTGCTTTACCTTTTCTTTAAATGACAGGTATCGGTTTCCCTGTGATACTAATCAGAATCAAAGGGCTTTATGCAGCGACCTGGCCCCATGCTGTTGCCACTAGCAACAGGACACGCAATTCCCCTTTTAACCGGCTGATCAGGCTCAGTGCAAACCAGAAAGCCTTCCTTCAGCATGTGTTGCTGTATGAAATATGCTCTCTCTCTCTCTCTCTCTCTCTCTCTCTCTTTGGGTTTATTGAGGACATTTCATTTGAAGAGGGGGCTACAAGTAGGTAAAAATAATGAGAAAAAAAAACATCTCCTTGAATTAGCAAAGGGAAGATATGAATGATATGGGATGTTTCAATAAAATCTTGCAGCAGCAGAAGAAATAACGTTGTTTGTCATACATGCCGGTGACTGTGTGCTTCTTACCCTGATGGAGATGCAGCATCCTGGTGCATTCAGAGGACACACATGGTAATCCGCCAGCACGCTCTGCTCCTGCTCTGCAGCTGATCGCGCAGATGACAAAGTTTACATCCACAATGCAGCACTGCCGGCTCTCCGCTGCTCCCTGCCTCGCCTGCCTCTACTCTCCTTCTTGCTTCTCTTTTTCCTACGTTCCTTCGAGCCAAGATCCTTCCCTCCCTCTCCCCCTTCTGCTGCTCCTTCACTGCTTCCCGTCCTCTCTCCTTTGCTGTCTCTCTCAATCTGGCGACACACGCTGACTCTCTCTCAACATCTCTTCTTCCTCCTCTCTTCCCTTCATGCTACGTACGCTCTCCCTCTGTGTTATGCTTTTTCCTCACTACCACATACACGCTCCCCTTCACACACTGACGCTGTATGCCTCACTCTCTCCCCCCGCCCACCCCGCCTCCTGGCTTTATCTTTCCTCGGAGTATTTCTCTCCTCAGTCTGTCTCAGCTTCTATCTCTTTCTGTCTTTCTCTGTGACTGCGTCCCTCCTCCTCAGGCTTGCGGGACGTTTAACATGTGTTGAGGCAGAGACGGCTGCTCTGCTCCCTCTCTGAAGGTGGCTCTTTCCTCAGGGGAGGAGAAGTGGGGTTGGATTGGGGGTTTTGGACAGGGAGGAGGAGTTTTTGTTTTGTTTTTTATTAGGGGGAGGGGGGTGACAACAGTGGCAAGAGAGGGAGATTGGAGGGAGGGGGGGGGTTGAACTCCAACAAGGGGATGTGAACATGCAGGAGGCAGCCGGCTTGTGATGTCCTACTAACTGGGCTATTTTGGTAAAGAAAGAAATGACAGAAGAGGTGACAAAGACGCACAGAAGGAAGAGTGCAGGCAGAGGGCGAGACAGCAAACAACAACAGAAAGACAAAGACCGACCTGGTATTCACACTAAGTGTTTTACTATGGATCAAAATTATGACTACATTGAAAAGATGCCAAACTTATGCCTGGGCTAGTAATGAAAGACCCACCGAGTTCAACCAATGGGTTTGACCGTCCAGTCTTGAGGTAGGCAGCCCTGCTTTTGAACCAGGTGTCAAGAACATTTTATGTAAAAATCTGAAATGTCACAAAGATACAAAGAAATGATCATGCTGAGTAGACACATTTACATCCAGAGGTTTAGAGTGAAAACCTTGGTTATTTAGCGTCATGGAAATCAAGCTTTGTAGTAAGAGAAGAAGCCGTCGACTAACCACCAAAACAACTTCAAGAACAAGAAACAATAAACAAGCAGAACAGGAAGTTTTGGCCAGAAGAGAAATGGGGCAGGAAACCTTTCTTGTGGTGCAAAAGTACTAGTTTCGTGATCTTCAGAGACAAAGAAAATCTTCAGCTATTTTTGTCTCCTTTTTCATGTTCTTAAGCTTCTCTTGAAAGGGTTAGGATTAGGGTTAGGGTAAACCTTCATTCCGCAAAGGTGTTCCCATCTTTCCCTCTGGTCCCTTCAAAAGAACAAATAAACAGCTAAAACATTCAAGGGTGTATTTTTGTGTCATAAAAATGTTTAGCTTTCGTCATTTTTTTTATATGGAATCGACATGTCTGTCAAGTTTTTTGTTTCTCACTCGTGCTAGAATTTCCAACTCGCATCAGAAATTTGTGTGTATGATGTATGAAATATGAAATATGTAAAATGTCAGACACAATTGGATGATCAGTAATGTATTGATAAAAGAAATAAAGAAAATCATGTCTTTGCTGTATTTTACCACTGTCAGTATCCTGTTAGCATTTCCTCAGTCACCAATTAGGCCCATTGCAGAGTCTCTGGTTCAACTCGGAAATCCTTAGAAGTGTTTTTTCAATGCGAACGATTAGAATACAACACGGTACAATAAAGAGGTCTGGACAACCGAGGAAGAGATCAAGATCAAAAGAGAGGACGTAAAGTGAAAGGCACAGAGAGAAAGAGGAAAAAAAAAAACAGCTGAGAAAGAAAAAGGGAGAAGTGCTTGGGTCCGCCTGGGCCCAGTGATGGACCAGGCTCCAGCCCATCTGCCGCAATCACAATCAGTCTCAGCTGAATGGCTGTGACAAACTGCAGCCTGGAGCTCATGGCCTCAAACAGGCAGGACGCCTGCGAGGGCCGATGGAGATGAGGAGGGGGGAGGAAGAGGTGGGGGGGCACCCTCTATTGTCTGCTCCCCAATAGGACCAGTGCAAAAGGGGGCGGCTTCGGAGAGGGTGAAAGGGGGAATTAAAAGGGTCCCGGTGACAGGAGTGCTCAGTTAAAAAGGGGGAAAGAAAGGACGGTCTGACTTAGAGCCGGGGCCATCGCTGCCACTTTGCCCCACATTCACTGTCACTAATGTCCTAAATGAACAATGACACTAACCATGTGAGAAAATTAGTTTGCCAGAGAATGCGAGAGCAGGAGGGAGAGGGGGGTACATAACTTTAAGATGAGAGAAAGTGGAGATAAACATCCAGGGATGAGTCCTCACTTGCAAAGATAAGGAGGTAAATAATTTCACGATGAGAAATGTGGCTACTGTAATCGTAAAAAAAAAAAAAAAAAAAAATTACTTGTCCTGCCACGTTGCCATTTGTCAGATGTCTCGTAAATCCTTCAGCTGATCTGTTATTTGTGATCGTAAACTCAGGGAAGATTCATAGTGTCTGGTTATTGCGTATATTACGGAAATGTCATGCAGGGAGTTAATTTTGTTTATTACAACCACAGATGTCTCACAGGGAAATCTGAATACAGAGTGAGTGTGATTCGATTCTACAGGCAGGTGGTCACTAATGCCGAGCTATTGTCCCATTTGGGTTAAAAAAAAAAAGAAAGACAAATGGTCAGGCTGAGTCAGCACTGATTCATACATATGCACCATAATCAAGAAGTATTGAAGGCAGTGTTCCATTCTAATTGGATCAGCAGTGAGGGGTGAACTGCTGTGCAATGGTCTGCAGCTCAATAAATAGTTTTGTTGCAACGTAGAAAAGATTCAGAAATAGTCTAATTACCCAGAACCCTGCACTTTCCTCTAATTAGGGAATACGTTTGTTTTGGACTGTGCTCCTCGTGTTAGTGACAGCCTTTGGGTGTGTGTACATGGATTTGTGTACTAAAACTGTTGGTAATTTTTGCATACATTTGGAAGCTAAAAGAAGCTAATTGTATTTACTTTGTGTTTGGGGATGCATATATATGGGTCCACGTATGCATTTACTATTGTGGGTAGTAGGAAGTACGTATGCTGTATGTGCAACACACACATCCACGTGCGTGTGTGTTGTGGGCCCTACGTGCTGAGTGATCTGCTGAGCTCATTAAGGCGCTGCTTATTGCTCTGCCAGGGGTGTCAGTGACAGATTCCACTGTTTGGAAACACTCCGCCGCCCACACAGCCAGCCTGGCTCCACCACTGTCACACACACACACACACACACACACACGCTCACCCGCACACACAGCCTAGGTTAGCATTCCACAGAGGGGAGGAGGAGGAGGGGGTGGGTGTAAGGGAAGGAGACAGGATGGTGCTGGGACAGTGGCTGGAGGGACAGCGGGTCGATATGGATTTGTAATGAGGTGCAGGGTGGTCTGAGAGAAAGGGATGGTGGTAGTTGTGCACAGAGGCTGGTGTGTAGTCTTTACTATGATCAGGCACATTTTGATTGAGTGCCATGTAAAGGTTCATGGAAGACCAATGGCACTTTGCATAAACTGTATGTCTGTGTTTGTGACAGCTTGAAGGCTTTATTGGACTCAACTTCTGAAACAACAGCGTGCACTGAAACTATTTGAGGTGCACCAGGTTCACGCCTTAAAAACTGAACGTAGGTGAATAATTTCGTTGCATTTTAATTTTGGCAACACTGAGCGGTGTGGACTGCTGTGCATCTGCTGTTTCCTGATGACCAGTTCAGCGGGTAGTTTATAACACTTAAGTGGAAGAGATTCATTTAAATTCTACTACACTGTTAACTTGAAGGTCAATGCACAAGACTGGTCTAAAATCACACAATGTCACAGAAGGGTTGTGCTGCTATGGAAACTCCATCTCCTCCTCATTTATCTCCTTCTTTGGAACAGTTAGGAGGTTTTGAGGCTCTGTATTGTTAGTCTGGATTAGAGCTGCAACAAGAAATTCGATCAAATCAGTGTCAGCTATCAAATTTTGTACCCAGTAATCAATTCTGTTTATTGATGAATTTTATAAAACTGTATATCTTTGGGCTGTGGATCAAACATTCGATGACATCATACCATCATTGATGATATGTAGGAAACATTGACTGAACACTTTCTGTCATGTTAGGATTTGTGGAGTACGTGTGATCTGTCTTTTGTTTATGTTAGATCCTGTTTGGTCCAGCGTCTACCACCTGTGTCACGTAGTTCCACACCCAGAGCCCATCCCCACCTGTGTCTGATGTCTAATACCTTCCTGATGTATCACACCTGGTGTCCCTTATCTGTATAAATGTGGCGTTTTTGTCGTTCGACCATTGCGCTTCAGCCACTGAGTCCGACAGTCTTGTGAGTCTTTGTCTTGTCTAGAGGAATTTGAGTGAGTATTCGGTTGCGTTTAAGAAGTATAGTTGAGTTATCTGAGATAAGTTGTAATTTTTCTAAATTGAGTATTTTTCCACGTAAGTGTGATTTTGATTTATAGTTATTAGATTTTGAGTTTCCTGTCGTAGGTATTTTTGGTTAAGCAAGTAATCACGCGTTTTTGTCGTCGCTTTGTGTTTTCTAAATTGAAAGTTAACAAGTAACTAACTGTGGTCGCATTTATAAAAATAAATCATTTTTGTCAAAACGATCTACAATTCTGTCTGCTTCTGGGTCCAACCCTATCCGAACCTGACACTTTCTTTACTATATTTCTTTACAAACTGATAAATCCCCCTTAGTTTGGATCGCACCAAAAAGTATGAAAGTCCAAAACAAACAGATGTGGCATGAAATGGTAATAAACTGGTTTGTATTTCATCACATTGCTGGTGAAATACCATTATTTCACGTATTGAATAATTAACACACAGACGTCTGGTAGAATGCTAATCTCTCAAAAGGTCTAGAAAGTGATGTTTTCCTTGTTTAAATAACCATTGCATCCAGACATGTAAAGAATTAGCCTTTTAACATCCAGGTTTTTTATTGAAAATTCACAAAAAAACCTTCACATTTGCCTTGTTCTTTAAAAAACGTGTCCTGATTTCAGTGTGGTTAAAAGAGAAGCACAACCACATCAGTTCAGATAAGTCTCACGTCTACATCTAACATGAACCGTTGACGAGATGCAGATTTTGAGTCGGATGTTTCCCCCCTAAAAATGTCAGAGTGTGTGGAAACTACGATAACTCCTCAAGTAAGAGCAAACATACGTAATCCTGTCACATTGTCCGAGCACACTTTCCCTCCCTGATCCCCTGCGGCTCCATCACAGTTGAGTGACCAGAAAAGCTTGGGGGAGGCCGGCATGCGTCACTTGAGCTCATTACCGGGACCGGTCGATTCCATCGTCTAGGTGTGTGTTCTGAGACAGACATTAATCACACAGGAGAAGAAGAAACACTTTGTTTCCTTCCCGTCTCTCCAAAAGACGATTAGTGTGTGCGTGGAGTTTAAGCTTAGACATGCTCCTGAGAACAGCTATTTAATGTCTGATAATAACTGCGGAAAAGTAAAGGGTGCAAAACATTTGGAAACACATCTGAGGTATTATGGGTGGTTACTATCCACACGCAGGGAGATATTTAGCTGTCAGTATGGTTAGAGTCTTCTTGGAAGGAGGTGAGGAACGGGGGTGGAGGGGTGTTCCTCCGACTTGCAAAGGAAATGCCAAGCTGTAGACAAGCAGCATGTTTGTTTACCCAACACAAGCCTGTTCAAGACCTACACAGTTTAAACAGCAAATGCTCAGACAGATGCAAATCACATGATGGGTCAGGCTGAAAAAGCCCCTCCAGAGACTGAGCATGTGTGTGTAAGTGTGTGTGTGTGTGTGTCTGCATTTAACTTCTGCGTCACAAGATGAAGTGTGTAATACAATGAAAGCGATAATGCACCTCCGTCATGTTTCATTAGGCAGAGGGATGGGGGCGGAACGATAGGCAGGATGGTGGTCCAGCGAGACATCATCACTGGGACAGATTTTCCTCTTCATGGAACTCGGGGAAAATGCTTGGAGTCATCAAGGCGGGAATGAGGAGGATTAACACTGATGAAGTTAATCTTTAATCAATCTTATGTGAATCTGACAAAAAATTACTCTCGGCAATGCTCGTGTAATTAAACTAAACAAATGGGACAATTAAGGGCTAATATCAACGGTAACCTCTGTGATTTAGGCAGCGGTCTCAAAATAAAAGACACATGTGACTGTCACAATACCCTGTTGTTCCCAGTCCTCCGCAGATGTTGCCTGGACTTATTTTTGTTGGTAACGTTTTCGTTTTTGCTGCATGTTCCATCATCCTCTGTTTTGCCTTAAACCCCTGGTGTTTATCAGCCAAAACAAACTTACTAATAGACAGACCATACTTAGAAAGACTCTTATAAAGACTATATTTTTTCAAAGTTAGGGTCTATTTTTATAAGGCTGGCCAATTGCCAAAAACCCATAAATATGCTATATATGCCATAAATACGCTATGATAGACAAGTTCATTTTCCTAAATTCTCTGGAGATGAGGACTGGTCTGTTCTGTTCGAGCTGGTCTGAGTCGGCTTGATTGTGATTCCCTCCTTCTTGACTGTGAAATTAAAATAAAGACGAGTGTTTTTCAATGTTAGTATCTTCAAAGCCAGTCAAAAAAGAAGGGAAGAGAGGACTACACAAGCCTCAGGCAAAAAGACACTCATTAAAGACGTACTAAATCAGTCTCTTACTTTCAAAGCAAGTTTTTTTTGTTTTTGTTGTTTTTTTTAAAGCTAGTTTTAACAGTGAACTTAGGTGAATCCGTTGTTTGTTGGTTCTGTGTTAGGATATGATTTTCTTAGTGATGTAGATGTTTTTGTGGAGACACCCAATTTCTATTTTGGGTCTTGAACTGTGTAACTGTGTGTGTGTATATATATATATATATATATATATAGGTGTATATACAGCATATGTATATCGATATATAAATATAAAATCTCCTTGTTTTTCGTGTAGTGTTTTTCAATGTTGTGACAGAAATTATGGTTAGAAATGGTGTGTGTTGTAAAAGTGCACTGCCTCAAAAACATATATTTAGAGATGGACCCAATTCATACATTTCTGTTGTTTCAGTTACATTCACTGTGATTAGTTCTGGACCGACTGTGACACATGACATTACACTCCAGCCTGCTCTCACAATGAACACAGCAGTACTTGTCAAGGGTTCACAGTCTATGGATTAAATCGCAGGAGACCAGCTCATGTCCCAACACGAGGTACAATGCTATCATATAAGTTCCTTATACTAATCCTTGCCACGGTCAGACCACAGCGGCTTTGGGAGTTATAGTTAATGACTTATTGTTTCTTTTAGGTGTGCTGACGTGTGGCTCCATTCGGGGGGGGGATAAAGCTGCTTCTGCTTGTAACCTTGGTTTCCTAGCAAACTGGCTTAATGTGGAGGATAAAGGGATGTTTTCTGGATAATATCAGCAATGAGATCATCATTTTTACCATTATTACCAGATTTAAAGTCATCATTGGAACTGTCTGTATATGCCAGCACTGCCTCTGTTCTTCTTCCAAAATATCTGTTGAAATCCACCTGAATTATCCCGTTTATCACTGTAAAACATGTTTAAAGCAATTACATGGAAACTTTACAGCTGACAAACCGGTCAGACTGCATCAAAAAGTACAAATGGTTAGAAGAAAATGTTAAATTTATTCCTATAATAGGTTCCTGACTAGAATAGTGCAGTTACAATCAGACTAGTACACTACTGTCTTGTCCTGGTCCTGGTCTCATTTGGACAAGAGTCTTTTTTTGTTGAGTTTACCTGTTAGATCTGTGTCACACAGGTTTTCTACAAATTCTTCAGTTTCCACTGCCATTAATAACGGCTACATATAGGTTGATTCTCCTGTTGGTGTCCATTACCGATGAAGACCCCCGAGCTTCTTCAATGGCAGCTCACTGCTACAAACATCTGCTAATACAGACTTAACCTATGGGAATAATGAAGCTAATTAATCTTTAATCTTTAAATAGTGATGTGTTACTCTTCCATAAAGATACTGACATAATTAGTCCTTAAACAGCTTTTGAACTAATGAACTAACTCACTCATAAAGGGAAAAAAGGTTTGGTAAAACTACATTTGTGTACAATACCTTGCTATAAAATGATGTAGTTGTATTGTTAGGAGTGGTAAGGGTCTGAAATATCAAATGCATCCTTGATTTTGACATTAAGATCGGTGGTAAAAACATAACATGGTATTACACATGTTGTGTGATGCTGTTACATGGCACAGACTTAAGCTACATTGCACATAGATTTAAGATAAATTGCACATATTTTATATTTCTTTTTATATCATAGTGTAATCATATATTCTCAATTGATGCCTCTGACTGCAAGCACTGGTTCAATTTTATTGTTATTTGACTTCGATGTTTATTTTATGCAACAAACCACTAAAACAAATTCCATGTAAGTGTAAACCTACTTGGCAATAAAACTGATTCTGATTCTGATTGCTGATGTGTTAACAATATGGAAAGAAATGCAAACTCAATACTGAAATTGTTTATTGATGCAACACCTTTAAATCTCTTTAAAATCTCCTTAAAAACTGAAAGCTGCTTTCCTGTAGGGAGGCATAATTACTATTTTCTGATGTAATCCATGGATTTTCTTTCATTAAATGTGTTTTTTTTGCCACCTACGGCAGTATATTCTTTGGTTGTTGAGTTAATATGAATTAAAACACATTGCATATTGTGTTAGTTAAATTCATCAGATCAACAGGTTTTTTTTCCAGTTAGCAGGGTTTCATAAATGTTCCCTCCTTTCCAGATTTCTTGGAGAGATAAGAGGATGTTTTCCCAAAAGCCCTGAGCTGGAGGTAAATAGCACATATGCAACCACTGACATTTCCACCAGGCAAACCACACACCAACTATCAACAATCCAAACCACACAGGGTCTAATGCGCTGCTTATCTTCAGGTGAGGATGTTTTATGAAACGCTTTGGTGCTCAGGTGTTAGACAAAATAACTGAGCGCTTTCATGAGCACAAAAGGAGCAGTAGCACATTCTCCTCAAGCTGATCTTGATAAACGGAAATCCTTTCATTGAACGGTGGAGAGGAACCCAACTGGAGTTAATAGACCTGGATGAATGCCTCAAGGTAAACTGACAATGCCACAATGACTCAAGGCACCAAAAGAAAAAAAAAAAAGAAAAAAAAACTGAACCAATGCACAATAATCCCATACTACAGACTGGTGGCTCTGGTGTTTATCTGAATGGGTTCTGACCCATTCAGATAAACACCAGAGGTAATTAGTTATTGTGCAAGAGCCTGCTGAATAAGGCCAAGCTCTTAAATACAGCTAATTGTCCATCGGAATGCAGATAATACCTCATTCAATCCAAATGCCAGAAGTACAGCAAGTAACAAGTCCTATAAAACACTGCGTATCCATGTTGTGAAACCACTACACTGCTGCTTGTTTATTGCACTAATATTGTTCCCTGGAATAGGTGGATCCATTTTTGCTAAGTACATTACATCTCGGACTAAGTACAACAGACAGCTGCTTAGCTTCATCGTTGACCTTGAATGCACAAAAAAAAAAAAAAAAAAAAATGCGGAGGTGTGGTGAATGATATGTGGAACAAGGTGCATAGCATATCACAGTTGAAGCGCTCATGGGAAGGCAGAGTAGTGACCAGCAATGAAACGACCTTGAGGGAGCATCAATAAAAAGCTTCATTAACCCATTCGATTAACCTCCATCTCTCATAAGCGCCATAAAAGTGATGCATGAATTTTTCCCGATCCCAGACTCTGTGCATGAATCAGAGTGTTTACAGGAGTGTAGGGACAAGTGGCCAGACGGACTTAGTGAATCCTTGCCTGTAGATTAAACCGCAGAATGTTGACTGGTGTCACTGGGGCATGGGCAGTGTCACCTCCTTAACTAATTGCTTCGGGGATTTCATCTACAACACCCGCAGTAAACTCCGCTCTGATTGACAAGCACAGTATCCAACATCGCTATGGTAGACATTTATGATGACAACAAAGCACAGTGTTGTAAATAACTGTAGAGTTTTCTGCCTGTTCACCAGAATACAATGTTGCTGTTGTTCCCGTTGTTCACATGTTAGGGTGAAATTTGAAAAAAAAAAAAAAAAGATTTTCCACAAATGCTTATTTGTATGTAACTGTGTGTTCCGGTAAAACGGATGTTGTGTAAAATGTTATGCTGTTTTGTGTTGTGAAGCAGCAACTGAAAACATCACATCTATAAATGACCTGCAGTAGACTGAAGTCACCACAGATACCTTTAGCAGAGCGGACTAGAGTTACAGACAAATGTTTAATTTGTTAATTTCATGTAAAAAAAAAACATCCACTAGACAAGTTGACAGCTGGACTTGTTGCTGCTTCAGCTACGTAACAGTTCAAAACCTTATGTCTGCTAAGTCCAGTATTATCCACAGTGTCTACAGATTGAAAACCAACTGTGTCAATGTCAACGCACCGGGTATTTTCTCATCGTTCTGTGGACAGAACAGTGAACACTCCAATATAAGACGAGAATATCTGCATTAATGTGAGCAAGGCATTACTCTTCCAGAAAACTGAAGTCGTCTACAGCTGTGAGTTGTGGTAAAAGAGTTTCCTTGTTTTCAATTGTCGTGTCATTTCTTATAGTTTGGAGAGTCTAAACGTTTTTGAAGACTGGTTACTTTCCAGTGACAAGTGACTCGTAAATTGTCATCAAGGAAGCATGTTAATGATAGGGAGAGGTCCAGACTGAATAAGTGTGTGTTTCGGAACCCGTTTGCCAGAATAAACAACTCCTCTGGTGCCAAAATACAAAGTTGCCTTTCACACCACTTCTTCAAAAAGGAAGTACATCAATCATAAATGAGGCCACAACAACAAATGGGTCTCAGAATCAACAACTTTTAAAATTTGTTTTAGGCATAGACTACAGTTGGTTACAATTAGAGAACAATAACAGGGATTGATTGAATACAGAAAAAATCTGCAAAGATGAAACTGGCTTGCAGTGCATTTGTTTACCTGAACCAGACCCTGAATCATTTTCTGTCTGTGGAGGACAGGAGAAAAGGTGGCCGATCTTTATATTTCCATTGGGACACTGACCATTTGAAAGAAAACACAACGCAAGTGTCATTGCATTTATTAAACTTTGGATTTGGATTGTGTTGTTTCTGATTGTGTTTGTGTTGTTTTTACATTAGGTGTCTGTGTGTTAAACTGAGAGCTGCTTATCAAAATTTCATTGTGCCTTTCATAATGGCAATAAAGATTCTTGATTCGGATGGACTTGATACATTGCCATATATGGATTTCAACACCATAAGAGACGACAATATCTTTTCCATATTTGCAGTGCACATCAACAGGTGATGACCGGTCACCACACTTGTTGTGAGATTTGGCCTTTTGTATTATATATTGACCTCCAACTCCAACCACCTCCCGCATGTTGAAGGATTAAAAAAAAAAAGAGAGAGAGAGAGGTGGACTCCTCTGTGACAAATATCAAATAACTGAGATTATGCATATATGTTGTTTGGTGGAACCACCTTCACACAGGAAACATGAAAGGGTACCAAACAGTTTGCGCCCATACTTAGTCTTTAATCTGGCTGCAACAAAAGTCTTTCACAAGGTCCACACACTGAATTCCACCGGTGCCTAAAGGCTGTGATGAAGGGAATGATTTACTCGCCCCAATGCATGTTTTTTGAGATATTTTGCAGTCTGGACTCCTGGGTTGTGAAGTGACCTCTAATGGATGGATTAGGCCAAGTCATTCACTTCAGAGGGCACATAAATGGACTTTGGGAGCACATTGGATCTCTTTGGAGCTTAGTATGATCAAATTATTGTATTAGACCGGTCAACTTATCCAATTAAAGTTGTAAAACGCATGGCTCTCAACCAAGCGAGACGACAGATCCTTGGGGCGTTGGAGAGTTTGCGGGAGGCTGAACCCTGTCCGCCTCCTCATCGACTGAACAGCCCTCGCCACATACTTCAGCCGAGGATTACAGCCTTTCATCTTACTCCGACCGCCGGCAGCACACAGGCGTCTTTGAGGCCAGAGATGCCTTGTAGCAACATCAGCCAGGCACAGATTTGTAAATGTGTTTCCCAGCTCCGCTCTCCCGTGGTCTTTACTCTCCCTTGTCCATATGCTCATGTGTTCTTTCTCTCGTTTAACCTTAGAATCCTCAAAAGTGTGTAAGTCATAAGAGTGAAATAGTTTGGAGACTTTTTGGTGGTTGTTACAATACAGTCACAGAGAGGGGAAAAAAGACGTTGCCATCATGTGTTCCTGCACACCTGAATGTGTACTGTTTCAAATATTGTCAGCCAAAGTACATTTCAATCAATCAATCAATCAATC
>JAPTHA010000013.1:11194232-11206038 GCA_029814585.1 Gymnapogon annona
CTTGGCCATTTTTTGCTGAAAATCCAGAGTTTGTTGCCTCTCTTCTGCTCCTCTACAGCAGCAACAATGCATAATACTAAGTGAGCATAGATCTGGTGTTAACAAACATCACCGAAGACCATCAGGAAAGTTTTACATCAGAATAGCAATATGTACACTTGGATTGCTTTTCTATAGCACTTTTCTACACATTTAAGGCACTCAAAGCGCTTGACATTAGCCTCACATTCACCCATTGCTCTTGCGTGTCTACTTTGTGGATATAACTGTCCGTACTCCACCTCCAAGAAAACCTTTGTGATTGTACTGTCCTGCAAGCTACGGATGTGAAGTAAAAACACCACTCATATCAACTCCTCACATCCAAACCCATGTACATTTTCTAGGGAACAAAATAAGTTGCTTAGGATGAGAAAAAGTTTGCAGTTTGATTTAAACAATAATATGTATATTATGAGTCATTCCATTTGCAGATTTTTGTTGTCTGGAGCTCTTCTCAGTGACTGAACTCAACAATCATAAATTACGAACTGTAATTGAAATGCTTTATAAGAGCCATGACCAAAGGCATCACATATCTTAAATGTCATTATTGCTGATTTTGGTTTGCACACTGTTATTGGTAGTAAATAGTCTGAATTAATGTTACAACAACCTGTGTTTTGGCACCTCAATGAGACTCTTATTGATTAAATGAGGATACTAACACACATATGAAAGACATTACTAATTTTGTCATGTTGCACAGGCCTAGTTTAGACTAAAAGAAAAAAAAACTTAAAAAAAAAAAAGCTAATAACTGTCCAATCTGTGTACTGCAGCAGTGTGAAACTACCCTATAATATGGTATAATGAGAGACATGAATGCAGTGGGTCAGTGGGTCACAAAGTAGGGATGGAGGGAACTAGAGGAATGTAAGGACTTCTCTTTCTCCTCTTGACGGATTGATGGGCCCCATATTCTGAGGGGTGGAGGGAGACATTCAGCATGTCGTGAGATGCTGCTTAATAAGGGGAAGGAAGCTTTTCTTTTTTTTTTTTTCTTCACTCCTGCTTTTGACTTGCGGTCTGTGTTTTAGCTGAACAAAAGCCTTTGTGATGCCATTCATCACTGTCGGGACTGAACAAAACTAGAAAAGAAATGTCTGGTGGTATGTTGTTTTTATAAAATATGTGCTTCAAAGGCAAGAGGGGTTTCACAGCGCAGTCTGGTTATACACCGGTTTGTCTACAGCGTCTGCCCATCACTGCATTCTCTTCAACACACAAGGGTACATCTGTTTCCTTCACTGACTGGCACCATCTTCACATTTAGCTCTTATCCTCAGTTAAACTCCGGCCACAAACCCTGCGCTCACCAGTATCACATGTCTGCTAATGTGATGAACTATTAGCAAATTTTCAGATTAAAAGGATGCCGTTCAAATGGCAAATTGTACTTTGAGTTGAAGGGGAATTTACAGAACAGAGCTGCCCTCTGTAGTGGTTCGTGGCTTTGGGACACCTGGGCTGCTTATTAGAACTTCAGTCACTTCCTTTTCTGTGAATCAGTTGAGGAAAAAGTGACCTATTCATAAAGAGAAACACTGCAACATTCTCAGACTCAATGTGTTAATCAGTAAAATAGGGTAGAAGCTTTGAACTGTTCCTCATGTTTGTATTCCAGTAAAGACTTAAAAATCAAAGTAGGTGAAAACTTTGTTCATAAGAAATGGCACTGCAGTCTGACATAATATGATATGATCTAATCCAGGTGGAAAAACAATAAAATGCTACTGGGTGAGGGTTGGTACCAATTTTAGATTAAATGAACATTGAAAAAAAAAATTTACTTATTAGATCTAAAAGTGGCTGTTTTGACAAAAAAAATGGGGGGAGCATGGAGAAATATGTTAACTGTTGTCAGTAATATTAGGCTTATTTCTTGTTGGGGTTTTTTTATTCGGACTCCAGAAACCAAGACAGTTACACACTGCATAGATGTGGTTTGATCAATTTTTAATGAGGTCTAGAATTTGCAGCAGTTCTGTGCTGGTTCTGTTTTTTTTGTTTGTTTGTTTTGTTATATAGTGTAATCATTCTATACTTTTACCAAAGTCAAATTTAAAAGCAAGGATGACTGAATGCAACTTCATAAAAGTAATGTTACCTTCATAAACCAAGACTTGTCAAAATCACAAGAACTGTCTCGAACTGAACTTCAGAGATGTTCAACTTTTTGAAAACCCTGCAAGAACGCTCCCTTTGCTTGGACTGCACAAGTTCATGGCCTCCAGGGGCCATGATCCCAAATGTGTCCGCCGCTACAAAGATGGCTAGGTTCATTCAGGGTGGCTAATAGGTCAGTCCGGGTGTCAACGAAGATTACTCCCCTGTCTTATAAAGAGAGGGAGGAGATGACTTAGACGAGAAGGTCATTCCTTTACACATTGCTTCCTTTATAAAGGGCCTGCCCTGGCCTAGTAAAGGGGATGGTCAGTGGTCATCCATCCCCCAGCCACCCACCCTGAGACCCCTATCCCTCTGTGTCCAACCCCCAGCCTCTCTGCTCACTCAGGGGTAAAATTACTGAGAGCTGGGGGAATACAGCTCCATTGAGATGGAGAGAGAGCAGTACAAAGGAGGGCGAAGTTTAAAAAATTGTCTATTTTTTCTGTGGAGGCGCTGCGTCACTGGAAAGGCTTGGATGATAGGAGCATGGAGGGGACAAGGTCATTAGATTGGCATCTCCATAAGGTCTTCATTGCCATTGTCTGCGCAAATCCGCTGGAAAGGACTTCCATGAGAAATGCCCCCAGTCAACCCCACAGCGGGCCCTAAGTCCCCCTTTGTCTGCCACTTTTTAGTGTGCTTCCAACACAAAAAGCATTTCTCAAGAACAGCGTACAAAGCTTGTCTCGCACTCAAAACCAAACAACATTGTTCTGCTGCCTCTGGTTGGGAATGGATTGCAGACAGCTGTTGATGTCCTCAAGCAATAAAACATCTGCCTAGAAATCTTGAGAACCTCTTACCTTCTGACATTTCGACGCTCCTCCTCGAGTTGTTTGAGAAGCTCATCGATGCATTTGTTGGCGTCCATGTACTCCTGCCAAGAAGAGATGGGAAAAGCCAAAAATAAACAAAGGAGTCAATGTGCAAACCCCCACACTGAATATAGGCTAATTGAAAACATAATTCTACATACAGAACGTTACCCACTCAGCCAAATAATAACAACAACGCATAGTCATTCATCAAGTGTGCATGAGACATGCTGCATAATCAGAATTGGGCTGAGCTTTGTTTCCATGAATGTTGAAGAACAG
The DNA here is from genome assembly GCA_029814585.1 of Gymnapogon annona. Taxonomy (NCBI): domain Eukaryota; kingdom Metazoa; phylum Chordata; class Actinopteri; order Kurtiformes; family Apogonidae; genus Gymnapogon; species Gymnapogon annona. Next base: position 11,197,541 of record JAPTHA010000013.1, read on the forward strand.
CAACCCAGAACAGAATTACTTTTAAAAGGTGTGATCAATCAGTTTTGGTTCTGTCTTACAGTGTAACTCCAGAAGCACCTCTGGGTAACTTCTAACGGCTGGCCCAGAAGCAAGTCCAGCTGTGTAATGTCAGCTGGGAATAGCCCACACTCACAAAACGTGTGCTACTGAGTTACAACACAGACCAAATGAGCTAAGGGTAAGAGTGAAATGGAAAAAACAGATGTCAGAATTTCTTGGCTTTGGTCTAATGATTTGCCTCTTAGTGGTCTGACTGCATGAAGCAGACGGGGGTTGCAACCAGAAAAAATAGGCCACATGAGCGCCTTTCTTCAACCATCTGGGTTTTCAGACGTACCTACAAAACACACAGTGACTTGCTGCTGTCAGATTAGTGTGGTCTGGGTTTAAGACTAATTAATTAGATGTTAGCTTGACAGCTCATGACGCATCTCCCAGGTGAACGGTTATCTCAGCGGGACAGATGCTCTCCATTGATTTCTTGACACTCTGCTCGTGATCTAGCATGGTGAAATTGAATAACGGGGATTCCCATGAAGAGGTCACCAGGCCAGGAATCTCGGTCTATGAGAAAACACGTATCCCTGAGCCATTTATTATTTTGTGCACTCGGTTTTGACCATGCAGCAAGCAAATAAATCTGAATTAATAGCTCTTGCAGCCCCCAAGCGCCTGCTTTCTTTTACCGCTGTTGTACCCTCATTTCTCTAATTGAAAAAAAAGAGAATTTTTTTTTTTTTTATGTGAAGCAAACACTGTTTTTTCAAAGTGCAATTAAAAACCACAGGGAATTGAAATTGAAAGAAACTGGCTCTTTATAGAAAATGCAACAAAAGAAATTAGTCTTAAAACACTATTCTTTGTTCCGTTCAGGTTTCATGAATGGGTTTAGATATTTGAGGTGAGGTTTGACAGTAACACAAGAGCACATGGTATAAAAGATGCATTGTTGTCAGCCAGACTTTTTTTCTTACCATAGAGACTTTCTGTGACGATGAACATCATGGCACGCATAAAACCACACAAAAATGCTGCCTCGTGTTGTGTTCTTACAGTTGATCCTGTCAGATTGCTTGATCAGTTGTAACGCTAACACTAACGTAACATTAACGCTAACATTTCTGTAGATGAGGTTAAGGGATTAAAATAAAATTATAAGTTGGATGCTTACTGAAACTAATATTAACAATGGTAGTGAACTATATTTCTATAGTAAAATTTGTTTGTTTTCACTTGTGTTTTTTTTTTTCCAGCGGAGTGTAAACCAACCAACCACCAAAAACTTCAATTGGCTTTTGTTGAAAACACATCACTGATCCTAGCTTCCAAAACTTGCCAACAAAATAGTCACTCTGCATGATGAACTGGTTCTGATTTCTCATAGATCAGATCAAAGGGTTTTAATGACTCATGAAACAGCTTCTATCATGGTTTTTTGATTTCTTTTGAGCCTTGAGAGCAAACGAACATGAGACCAGATGTTCTTAAGCACAAGCTCTTGGGTCTACATACAGTAAGTGGAGTAGTATTGTTCCTCTGGAGGCTGATGAACTCCCGCTGCTGTTGTTGAAGCAATTATCACTCGTAATCTCACATCTGAGACTGCCACTCAAAGATTCCCATCACCACCAGCATCCATCGTTGCCAGCAGAAAGTGGCAAAGGCATTGCCATCCTGCAGAGTCCCCAGTCAAGGGCACTCTCTATGACCATCAGGAAACAGCTCCAATGCCAAAGCATGACAACAGATCAATGCCTAACAGCATGATATCACATTTTTTAATTATCTTATTTTCTAATTTTGTTCAAGTTTTTCGTATTTTTTTTTTTTGTCATCAAAATAACATCACAACCATGATATATTTTTTAAATCTCTTTAATCTTCACTGTCATTAATTTTGTTTAAACCAGGGTGGAAATATTTCATGTCTGGAATGAAACCAATTACAGTGTCTACCAACATAGCCCCAAGCCATCTGGAACATAGAGTGGCACAGCATGCAACCAAAACGCCACTCACACCCAAGATGAAAGGCTATTAGTTCTCAGCCTCTTTCTCAAAGTTGAATTAATGTTGTTTTGGACAGCAGTTAAATCGATGGGAAAAACTGCTACCAATCATCACATACATGTTTCCGTTTTCAGTTCAAGTGGACGAATGGTGTGAACCTGTGTGTTGTGAGATGTTTTCTGCTGCAAATGTTTTAATACAATAACCAGAGCCAACTTTGGAAAAAAAAAAAAAAACAACATGAAATATGGAAGAAATTAAGACTGGGTCTTTGAATTCAAGAAAATGTGTGACTTGTCAAACATAAAGAAAAACAAAACTGTCTGGGTTAAAACGACTGTCTCCAAAAGACTATTAGCAACACGATCTTATAATGATTACAGCTCCTGCACAAAGGGGAACCTTCTTTGTGAAAGCCCCATGTCAGGGGAAATATTTACAAGCCACATCAAACGTGAAGTAAAGCTGCTAGAGTCTATGTTGTCATCGCATAGACCTCTCCTAATGACAGGCCACTGAAATAATCCTCAACACACATGGAGGAATGCAGAGAATGCAGCGTGCTTGTTGTCATGTGAAATGGGAGGGTATTTAAAGCTGAGATTTAAAGCGTGACTCATGTATGTCGTGCCGCGTGTTATATCTTCAGACAGGCATTACTCCTGACGGTTTTACGGTGTGAGTGAAAGCTGCACCTTTCCCACGAGGCCCAGATATTCACGTGTAGAGTGGAACTCTGGCAACTGTACTGCAGTCCGACGGTTTGTTACAGCGGTTAAAACGTCCTGAGAGCTGTAAGCTCATAATCACCTCTGAAGGAAAGGCCACTAAATCGTGAAGAGCTTTAAAAGACCCTGATATACTGTCCTCAACGCTGATGGAATGTATCTAAGTACAAATTCAAAGGGCTTTTTTCTTCACTTTTCTGCAGCTTTATACTTCTTCAGTATATTTAATAGAATATGATGCATTACTGTGGAATTAACTACCAATGTCTTATAAAGTTGTACAAATAACCTCAATTTTAAATATCATAAGTACAGAAGTCGGTATATCGAATTCAATAGATTATGGTATTGAACACAAAAATTAGTGGAAAAAAAGAACATGAAGGGGTCTCGAGCGAAGCCATCAAAAAGACAAGGCTGCGTGAGTTGAAGAATTGAAAAAGAACTGGAAAAGGCTGGTTTCACATGAACACAAGCACACAATAAAAACACAGAAGGAGGAAAGATTATAAAACGTAACTCACTTTCTTATGCCTGGATTGAATACACCTAGTACTACTAGTATTTGACTGCCATTCAAGGCATTCAAGGACCTGATTTCGATGGTAGGGTGAAACCTGTGCAGGATGGAGTCCAACTGGAAACTCAGCATGGGACCTTGTAGCTGTGAGGTCAAAGTTGTACTGCAGCACCATAATTACTCAGTATAGCATTCACCTTGGTACACCCACACTGGTCTCCTTTAAGTCAAAAAAGTTTGGTTAATTGTTATCTTTCCCCAACGACTTCCCTCTAAGGATCATACCTATTTAAACATGTTAGCTCCCCTACATTTTTGTCTTTCCTCATATAACTTAAACAACGATGTAAGCAATGGTCGTTTCAATCCTTTTCACAGATCATACGAATAAGTGTAATTGTCATGGTCCTTGGGGGGGGGGGGGTTTATGTTACCATCTTGCCCTTAAAAAAACAAAAACAAGATGGCACGGCCCTCACCTCTGCCTGTTACAGCAGCTGCGTAACCTTTTCCTACTTTTAAGTTTTTCTGCCCGACTCTTGTGGTCGTGTTTATTGGACTCCTGTACTGCATGGACATGTATCATTTTTGAAGTTTTTTGTGAGGCAGTGGCTGTCTCTTTTGCCACGTTCACGAAATCCCGGACCTCCATCTACCGTGAGTTCGCCAGCCAGTGAACAGCTACAGCTATGGCTAAGTTTATCGACACCCGTACACCAGAGAAGCCCCGCGGTCGGCGGCACCAGGCAGCGGAGTGCAGTGCTGACGTCGTGTACCGGGAGGTGGATTGATGTGTTGATACATCGGTGTTTCCACCGGGGTCTCCATCGGTTTGTGTGCGGTGGAGCTTTACTCAGCCGTTACTACCAACCGTTTGTCATCGTGGGGAGACTGTAACAATTTTTGGATCGGCATCTGGTGTGTTAGCTAGCTAGATAGATAGCTACTTAGCCGTACCAGCTGAACTTCTGGCTTATAAGACTCCACCGAGTTCCACGGGATCCTCGTGTCATCGGCTGTCTTTGCTCCACTGGAGACATTGGGGGGGGTGCGGGGGGGCTGGAGTGGCGTCTGGGGGAATGGTCTTCGAAGGTGGAGTGTGTTTTTCAGTTTAAAGACTTTTACGTTTCAACCGTTAGCAGTGAGCAGCTGAGAGAGCAATGCTAATGGTGGCTGTGGGACCCTTCGCTAACGGGTCATCTCCGATGGACACATTCAGCCCCTCGTTATCATCTCTGGGACTTCAATAATGTATACTGTCTTTGTCTTGTTGTCCATGTTGTGCAGGATGTCCGTTTGTTGTGTATCTGTTCTGCTCTGTTCTTTTTTTCTACTCCTTGTCTATGCTGCTGTTGTTGAAATTCCCCTACTGGGGACTAATAAAGGGAAGTCTAATCTAATCTAATCTAATCTAAATTCTCATATTGCTTCAACAATGACTCCTTGATTTGTATAATTTTAACCATAACTGGTGGAAATCCTAGATGCTAATAAGGTTACGGACACTGGATGGAACATAACAATAGAAAATATCCGATGGATTGAAGTAAATAGACACAGTTTCTGTAAAGTAGCAGATAATACTGTATTCATAGCAGTAAATTAAAGTCAGCGCCGGACTCCTGCTGTTACAAACAGGACTGGGGGTAAGCTAAGGTTAACCAAGCAGGTAATGTGTTTCCTGATGCTCCTGCTCTGTGACCACAGCTTATTGGTAATGTTTATTAGGCCATGTTTACTTATGTGTGTGGGAGCATGTGATAAGGAGGTGCTCTGCAGCTCCAGAGGGAAGAGCCTCCCTGCCCTGTGTACATTTACAGTGGCATATCCAGTTCCCTCCAACTGTTCGCGTGTCTTATGAAATTTTTAAAAAGTGAGTGCCATCCTCCACGGCCTTGGCAATGAGGAGCAGGATGGAAAAAGGGAAAACTGACTTCTGTTCAAAGACTGACTGGCACAAAAACCCGGTTCAATCTGTTTATGATTAATGGTCCACGTTTTTTCTGATGTTATAAAAACATCAGATGCTTTATTCGTCCATACAAGCCTCACAAGCACGCTATGGTCTTTCACACATTCTTGAAGATTAAGAGGGATGGAATCATATCCCGAACAAGTGTGGGGTTCATCTTTGGAGTCCATTGGGAAAAACAAATAAACCTTGAACCAGATGAAACTCAGACCTAGTTGCTGTGGAGGTCAGTGTGCGTGTCTTGGAAGTGTTGCACGTGATGAGCTCCCTCCACCACTGAGGTGTGTCTGCAGAACTGAGGTTCAGCCTGTCGTTACAGATGACACCTTCCAGAGACCGACACCCTCCTGAGTCGGACTCTGAGAATCAGACCCTGCCAAAAACAAGGTCACAACCTCTAACCTTTTCATCCCGGTAGCCCCACCCGTCACACCGACCTATCTGAATTTTTCACAGACTGATGACGCGTCGGAGGAGCTTGTGGGAACCTGGAAACCCAGAGCATGCAGAAAACAGAGCTCTCACGTGGACTACTGTGAGTCAGATGTTATGCCAAGAGAATGTAAGACTTCTTTCTGGGTGTATTTTTATGACACACTTGAGAATGAATTACGACAGCGTCTCTTCGAGGTGTGGAAGATATATCGCATCTGATATGGTTGTGAGTCTTGGATTCCTGCCAAAGACACAACTGGGTTTGCAGCCAAATACACGTGCCATCCAATATGCTCGTTGAAGAGCACATCAGTTTGAGATGTAAACAAATGTCATCAGTTCAGTGAAAACCTATTCCTGTACGCCACTGTGATAGTATTGTGCTGAGGTAATGAACTAATCCAAGCTGTCTGAGCGAGTAGATTTATAGAAACCTGCCCCAGCTTGTCTCGCCATATCAGCCCGCCTTAGTTAAATTCATTAGTCTTATCAGAATGTTTTAGGGTACAGCGCTGATGATCCGTCACTCAAAGGTCATTACTCTGATGCCAATGACCTCCTGTCATAATATCAGCTAAGCCATCGGCCTCTCATATCCTTAGACCCCCAATAGCTTAGCTGTTATCAGCTGAAAGGGCATCTACTTCGGTTAATATGTGGTTTCTCATGTGGGAAAAGCCACTGGGATCTATGCATTGTTAGGCTGATGGGTGAGAAATTGCAGAGTGTTGGGAAAGAGCAAGCACTGTCTCCTGTATCACAGGGCTTTGATGAATTGATTGGGGAAATGAAATCACTTAAATAGATATAACTTGTACTTTTATATTACCATACACTATTACAATCCACATTAATTATCTTTTTATCACCTAGCAAAGAAAAATTCTGTGATTTGTCTTTGTCTAAGCGATGCGTCTCTTGTTGTCCTGAACTTTTGCAGAAACCAATTAAATTACAGTTCTTAAAAATGGACAAAAAGTGTACAAACAGTCACCAAAATGAGGGATTAAAAATAAGTAATGCTATTAACTAACAATGAGGAACAATTTACATTTGAAGTATTTTGGCTGACACTGGTTAAGCCGTAGCTGAACACTATGTTGGTCAAGTGTATCTAGAACTTCAGTGACTGTGAGGTCTGGCGGTTCGTACAGTAGGCTCATTGAGTTGAGGACATTCATGTAACAAATGCTTTCAGTGAGCAGGATATTCTTCATCTGCCTACCTGCCCAAAATGCACGAGTGTCAGGGAATATAGATTACTCGACATACAAAAGGGAGCCTGTTCATCTTATTGGGCGAGTTTCAGCAGTTTGGGTTATCTGATGTCCCTCCTCCAGCAGCACCTACAGCCCAGCCCAACCCAGCCCAAACATCAACACCTCGCCACCGTCAGGAATCCAAATCCCCGCAGATTATCTTTCCAAACATTAAGATATGTCCAACACTCAAATAACCCCCCGTCTGTTTGGGCTCCTCCTCTGCTCTTTCGGGTTTGACAGAGCTAGCCATTCATGCCTGTTGGGAACAGTAGCAAAGCTGTTCCTGGCACAAATTCTCACAGGGGAAAACTGAAAAAGTAGCTGTGGACTGAAGTGCATCGGATCTGACATCGCTATTTGATCACTTCCACAGAGGAACCTGTGTGGAAGGCATCGCAGATCTGGGAGTGGATGCATGGTGGTGTTTGCCTTTTTTTCGGTTTAACTAAAGCTGACTCAGGAACAGACATTTAAAAATGGAATCCAAACTGTTAAAGGCAGCATAAGGTTCCACCAATTTAAGGGTTCATTTAGTAATCTCTAATTTACATTGGAGTTTAACATATGTGAACATTTTAAGTGTTGCATCAGCTTGCAGTTCCCTCGTTCCAATTAAGTTTAGACATTAAATATGTCCAAAATGGACAGCTTTCACTATATTAACAACAAAGTGTCTCTTGAATTACTATTGCACTATTACTAGTACTACTACTATTAACACATCGGTAGTCGAAGGGTTGGCGATTCGATTCCTGCTCTTTCCTGATCATGTGCCGTTGTGTCCTTGGGCAAGACACTTCACCCACCATGCCCATCGCTATATGAATGTGTGTGAATGATGACCCTGTGATGAACTAGCGACTGGTGCAGGGTCACCCCCCGCCTTCGCCCTTGAGTAGCTGGGATAGGCTCCAGTGACCCCCGCAACCCTGCAAAGGATAAAGCGGGTGTGGAAGATGAATGAATGAATGACATCATCGGTAGTATAAAACTAACCAGTCAGGAGACAGATTAGTAATAAATAAATCTGGTTTACTTAACCTCAACCACAAGTCTCACTTTATTCAAGTAATTAACAAACACATATAGAAATGGCAATCTTGGTAACTAACTAACTTGAGAGTTACAAATGATTTTCCCCCAAAAGTGAGCATTTCCAACTGAGAAGCCCAATGGTAACTTCAGCCTCCACTTAAAGAATAAGAGTCCTTAATATAAAATAACAAAACACATATTATGGAATTGAGTTGAAATGCATCTACAAAAAGCAATAAATATTCATTGCTAAGCCTATGGATACTTTGGATCTGAGAACCTCAGTGTTATGAAAATTTGCACCACAGCAACAGGCATGATACAGTACAGCAACATTATTTGTCCTTGTGGATGGTTTTCCTCCTGTAAAAACACACAGCAGGGAGTAGCCAGCAGTTGAGGAATGCAGTTTTTCTCAAATAAAAACAAATACAAAGTGTGTCTAGGCTGGTACCAATGTTTCCAGACAGGATGGGAATCTACAAAAACAGGGACGCGGGAGAGAGAGAGTTGGG
>JAPTHA010000013.1:11219513-11235540 GCA_029814585.1 Gymnapogon annona
TAGATAGATAGATAGATAGATAGATAGATAGATAGATAGATAGATAGATAGATAGATAGATAGATAGATAGAGAAGTTATTTGGTACGGACCCAATGAGCTGACTGTCGATGCTTAAAACCGTCATCCCTATGCAAATCATCAATATAAGGACATATAAATATAATATATCTTTCCTTATATAATAATATAAGGACTATTAAGGACTTACTGTTAAGGAAAACAAGGACTCAAATGCATCAATGATCAGATGTTTGTATAATTTTACTTTAATATCAGTTCAAGATGAATCATTATTAAAAGGCTGAGGAACTTCTGCAGCAACAATAACATTGTTTCACTCACTCACAAACCAAAGGAAAACCTGAACATTACTACAACTGAAAACCCCTTTAAAAAGGGAACTCAATAGTAAAAAAATAAAAAATAAAACCTAATGAATTGTCTGTCTCAAGCAGGTCTATCTGTGAGTTAATAAATGGAAATCAATGGTTAGACTGCAGTAAATCATTCCTGAAGAACTCTAAAGGTATAGATTATGTGTTCAGAAGCAAATGTGCTACAGCACGAAAAACCACTCAATACATTTCCTTTATGATGACTAAAGTGGCAGAGGAACAAATGAAGAGGCACTGTGGCTTTTACTGTCTACTTTTCCCACGTATTGCCACACAGGTAAAAAAAAAAAAAAGCTTTTATTTTGGAATCAACCATTATTGCCATTTTAGTTAATAAAGAAAATGCACTCCTTGACTTTTGAGGAGGTTTGAACGCCAGACAGAAACCAGAATGTTCTGCTATTATTTGTGGTCGTAGCGTTTTTGTTGAATTCACTTTAAAGCAATGTTAGAAGGAGAGTCTCCTATGGCCTTCAGAATGTTTTTATTTTGATAGCTCTGAGTGCATGGACAGAGCGGACATGCGCTACAAAAAGATGATGGACATTTCATGCGTTCGCCACAACGACAAGAATCATGCAATAGAGACCTCTGCTGAAAATGATCTAAGTCCTTCAGGCTGTAAAAAGGCTCAGTGGGTCAGTGTGTGAGTACGGAGCTCTGGAGTTGTTGGGGGGGGGTTTCAGAGGTTCTAAATGGTGCATAGGGAGCGATCTGGGCACAAGGAGGAGCGAAAGATTGAAATAGGATGGAAAAATGCAATCATGCATCCCGAGCTCCTCGTCATGTGGTCCCACCCCCCCCACATCCCCCTTCCCTCTCCTCCACGAGCCATTAGTCACTATCCAGCTCCTGTTAATGTAATTAGATAAAGGATATATGGAGTCTCGGAGCTCGGCGGAGACATTTGTCTGCATAATTGTGTCCGTGCAGTGGTCGAGGCTAAGAACCCCTGGATTTGCACAAAACACCTCTGGCTCAATAATTCAAAAGTGGAGGGAAGGATTGAGAGCAGTGAGACAGAAACACATGAAAAAAAGCTGAACTTTCTTTTTTTTTTTCCAGACAAATGTAAAGCGTTTTTTTTTCTAGCCGACCCAAACTTAACAAGGAAACCCACGTTCCACATCTGTAGAATCCCCCTCAAAAATGGAAAAGAAAACAACAACTCAAAATATTTATAGATCTGACTGTCGCCACACGTTCAAAAGCCGAGTTTCTCCCCCCTCAACATTTCATGCCAATGGAGAAAAAACAACTGTCAGATGCAACTATCGCAAGAACTTGAGCTACATATGTACAGATGGTGGTGGCGAGGGTGGGGGGGTCCCATGGTTCCAACCTTTGCAGAGACGTATCAGAAATGTGAAACATTGCATGTAATTAGCAGTTGTCGCAGCTTGTCGGCTAGTGACCTACATACGAAACGTTGTAAGTGCGCCGCTGAGTTGAATCACACACCGTCAAAACTCTCAAGTGAACATCGTGACATACAGAAAAACAAAGCTGATGATCAAAATCTTCATTGTCTGGTGTATGAAATGTGGATTGAGGCTGCAGGTTGACTGACTGTAGTGTAGCCCCTCAAATGAAAAAAGAGAGAAAATGCCAGATAGTCAAACTTCATCAAAACTTCTCTATTGTTTTGTGCTTCATGCTATATTTTCACACTGCAACTCATGATTCTTGATTGTTAAATTATCCTCTCAATTAATCAAGCAGATGTTTCATTACAAATTGACATAATTTTATTTTTTTTTAGAAAAACAAGGGTTAAGATAAAGTTCTGAAATGTCTGACCAAACAATGACAACTCATTGGTTCATTTTTTTATAACTTTGAAGGATACAGGTCCAGAATAATACAGAGGGAAATGTCTAACTCTTACTAATGAAAACAACCTACATGTCCATGACAATACAAGAGTTTCGTCACACAAACATGCCAGGACATTGCAGCAGATGTGGTCAAATATACATAATGACACATGCATCAATTAATGCTGATAAATGCAAACATCACTTCTGCCTATACCTACACTTTATTTGATGTTAACCCCTCATGCCCTGTGGGTCCATCTGGGGATCCACAGAAATTCAGGTGATCGTGGATTTCGACAGATGAGGGCAAGATGTTCGCCCGATTACCGCCCAGTCAGACCTGCTTGGCGCTCTAGACAGCCTGCCTGCCTCCTGCCCCAGATACGTCTGTGCTGGAAAGTGCTGGAGGGGAGCGGGTTTGAGAGGGGTAGTGGAGGGGACACATGTACCAAGAGACTCACCGCCAGCAGTTCCAACAGGGGAATGTTTGGGATCCTCCCGATTCCGTTGTCCACAAACTGGCTCATCCTGCATCCGGTCCCCCTTCCCCACTATTCTACGCTCTGTCTTGCGTTTCCAGGATAGCTCGCCTTCCTCTCCTTCCGCTTCGTTCCCCACTTCTGCCCTAGCTGCCTTGCTGAGTCTCAGCTGCTGCCGCCTGCCACTGGCTGTATGTGTTGCATACACAGCTATGTGTGTGTGTGTGTGTGTGTGTGTGTGTGTGTGTGTGTGTGTTTGTGTGAATTGGAATGATGATGCAGCAAGCAGTCGTGCATCCTTCGCAGCAAAGTGCCTTGGCTAAATTCTCGTCTCTCCTCAGCGTAGCCACATCAGCTCTTGTCAATATTTAACCAGTGAGTCAAGTCCGATTAAATCACGTGGACAAGACTTACTGTGGTTTTCTCCCCAGGAGTACGAGTGTGGGTACAAGTGTGTTTTTTATGTGTCTGTGTGTGAAGCGGTGAATGGCTGGTATTTGTGCATGCGTGTAAAGACATAAAACATGAACATGTCAGCGGTGCAGTCTGACTCGGACTCTTGGCTCGGGCGGCTTTTTTCTTCTTTGTGCCTCCATATTCAGTCCAAATCTCACACTCACTCCATGATGTAGCTTCTGAACGCGGGTCCTGCTTTGACTATTTTTGCGGCTCAACCAGAAGTATTTGGCAGTGGAAAAACAGAAAATATGTGTGTGTGCAGAGGTTCACTGGCTGCGACAGTAACATCATGCAGCCAGTGAAAGGACTCCTTGACATGTGCTTCAAGAGTGATTTTGTCCGCCTCACACAAAGTCTTAGTTGAACATCAGCTGTAGGACCTGTGATTTTTGGCAACAAAAGAAAGGATTCTGATTGAATCAATTTGCACTTTGTAGACACGTAGGCCTCAGTGGTGTGTTGTGTAATGCTCTTGCTAAGTCTGTTTACTGTGATTCTGAGGCATACATCTGAACTAAAATGATTAAAACTTTGAGTTGTAGACTCTGTATTTTTTCTTTTTTTGTAATTCACTTCTGTGGAAGAATGACAGCAACTTCAGATGGTGAAGAATTATACAAACTCTGTAGGCAATGGCTTCAGAACTCCACTGAGTTTCTGGGCCGTTAAAGGAACTTTATTTCAATTTCACATCTTATTTTTCCATTCAGTATTTACCAGACACATTCAAAACGAAGTCAGCATATTATGGTCTGAAAATGTCAAGCCCATTCAGAAATCTGATAGGGTTAATTAATTTTAATGGGTTATTAATCACGCACACTTGAAACTTTGAACTGTACAATAATAGGTATTTTTATATTAGTATTTTGATCTGATTAAAACTGATTACTCTCCTTGCCCTAACGCTAACCCAACATTCTTGATATTTTAGTTGATAAGATTTTCTTCAAAACGCACATCTTGTCCTTTGCCCTCCGGCTTTGCACCTGATACATCTGAACCTCTATCTCTCCCTGGTATTTTGTGAAACTTTTTGGCTTACATACAATTTTCTTTTCTGTGAGAAAAGAAAAACTGAAGGAAATGGAAGAGAGCAAAGAAGATGAAGTCATTGACTGTGTGGAACCAGTGCAAACAAGCCGTAGTTTTCAAAAAGCCTTAAGTCATTCCTCTGCTCCGACATTAAAAGCTGTAGGAAATATGAATCCCATCATTTACTTTTACTGTAACTGAACTGGTATTAAGTGCTGAGCCAACCCTTGCAAAAACAGACATGCCGCTATAGGATTTGTATCGTGTAGGTATATCTACAACAGGGCTAAATAATGAAGATAACATGATATGACCCACGGTGCCAGAGCTGTTCTATAATGGACACTGTGGTGAGAGTTTCAACCACTGTTTCCGAGGTCAAAAATGAACTTTGAACCTCAGATTGCAGGTTTCATCTCATTCACAGTGGTCTAGTTAAGCGGGCCATACAATAGATAATGACAGTGCTCTCCTTCAAGACTGGAAAACATGGCAGCCGCATTGGAAAAATTGTCACGTTTCTCTCTGAACGATCCACCAAAAACAGGCTGATGTTTTTGACATCTGAACATACCGCACGCTCGCAGAATCAATATTTTCTTTTTGTGCCTTGCGTTATCATCTAAAGGTGTGATTGGTCCGGGTCTTCAATCTGGAATTGAAAACTGAGCTCAGCGGTGGTGACTTGCCACACAGATGACCTTAAAAATGCTGGTTTTGACAAGATTTCGCCAATCTCCTCTTGGCCTATACAGTATTTGTGACGTTTTATCTTCATAGACAAGATTGACCTGCGGTTTTCACTCTGACTGATTGAAGCCGAGTGGAAGGTGGTGCTCCTGCTGAAGCGGAAATTACAAAGTCATCAGTCAACAGGCCACCCAGGCAAGCCTTACACTGGAATGTATGACATCAGACACAGCAGACCCATACTGGCAAGGTGTTTTGAACCAAACCGAAATGCTGCAGGTGTCAAACCACCGCCCTGCCCACATACATTCCTGTAGTGACTAACTATTTTCCATCAAAGCATGGTCTGCCTGGAACATCATTAGGTAGATTTCAAAATGAAACGAGTGACTCAGCGGTGCTTTCACAAGAGGAAATGATTTCTCGCATTTAATGTCGCCACTCATGTGTATAAAAATTGTGTAATGAACTAGACACAATGGACGTTCTATCACAGAGAACCATTCATGATAATGTAATAAGGATAGTGGTTTTAATACTGCATCTTTTGACAATTTAACAATGCCACATTTGTCAGTAAGAAAATATCATCACAATAATATCTGCGTAATGATTTTGGTCTGGGATGGCCAGAAAATGTTATCTGCTTATGCAATGACGGGCCATTTTGGTTCTGGAAAAGAAGCTGGGTCATTTGTCAAAGCTTTAAGTACATTCATGGAAAAATAATATACATACTCCAAAAACTGCCATTATTGTGGTTTTGGAAGGCTATAAGTCTAAACTGAAGTAGTAACTACTGAATAATTTACATTGTTCATCAAGTCTGAATGTACGTATTTGCAAATTATAAGTTGCTTATACTCCCAAGCAGTTGCATGAAGGAGCGTAAGAATGTGCTGTCCCAAAGTAAAACTGGGCGCTAATTCCAAGATCTTTAAGTGTTAACCTGTAACCTTTAAAAACAGAGGTCACCAGGTGCAAGGAAGTACCACTCCCCTATGTCAACACCTGGTCCGTAGTCACATTGCAAGCTCGACTGGTCGATCCTAACAGAGACAATCAGCCTGGAAGTCATCTGTTTTGTCCCTATAAAGCCTTCTGGAGTGTCTTCAGGCCTCAGCGACTGTGGAAACAAACCTGTCTTAAGGCTTGTAAACTCATTTACATGCAAAACTGCGCACGCCTCAGTCAACACGTGGAAGCACACATGCATATATTCATGCAGACGTTGGCAAACATCCACTCTGTTGCCATCCATCAACCTGTATCAAAACAAACAAGTGAGGCTTTGAGCACTTACACAGAGTTGAGCATCAAATGTTAGTGTTAAAGTGGTCGCTGTATGTATTTACTCAGTGGTTGTAGCTAATGCGGAAACATGTAAATATTTCCCTGGAAGTGAGTTTAAGATCTTTATGGCATTTCCCAGACCACCAACTAACATGGACTACAAACCCAGACACTGAAAGGACACAAATTGAACACATAAATAAACACATGGAACAAAAATCTTAATCTTTTAAGATCAAACATGTCACCAGAGATTCATTAGGGGGTAGGTGTTCCCGATGGGTCAAGGAACCGATGTAGCCATAAGATAAACACAGACATTTTTGAATGAAGTCTTAGATTCATTTTAGCTTTACACTTGCCCTGTTTAAACTGTAACCTTAACTGTAACTCGAGCCAAAGGAGCAGAAATACTGAATATAATTTCTTGAAGTGTTACTTCCTGTAGTTTTTGGCTTAAACACAACCTAGAAACTTGAAAATATTCACTTTTCTCTCCTTACACGTCTGTTAAAACCCTCACCCTACTTGACATCCATGAAAAAGTGAAGCTGTTTACACAACATACCAGTCTTGCACGCATTTGTCACAAAGCAGATACAGACAAGAGATAATGATTTAATAAGGCACATCGAGTTTCAAAACAGTGAGCACATATGCAAAACATTTGGCAAGGTGACAGCATCATAAATAGAAAACATCCTGGTTCTGCCATGAATCTTAATGAAGTAAATCAGATGGACCGGGAACATAATTTACTGACATTTATCTTGATTTGTAACACCAACTGTCTTCATAACCACACGTTCATAGCTGTGGTGGTGTATATGAGAAAACGCAACAACATTAAGTCACTTGATAGCCAAGAAAGAGTCTAAAAGCATATATTAAACAATTACATTATTATTAGGGTTAGGACTAGTATTACATATAACCATGTTTGAACCCATGCAGTTTTGTGTTTTAGCCACACGTTAAATACAAAATTAGAAGATATTTTCCTTTCAAATGAAGGAAAATATGTGCGTTTTGGCTTAAAATGTCAGTCTTTGTAACTCTAACCCTAAATTAACCTTCCAAGAAGAGGATGAATGCTTTAGGAATATAACCAATCCTAAATCTTAAAAAAAAAAGATTAAATAAAATATGCCTGATTGCTAAAAAGGTGGCAACATGTTCCAGATGAAGTAGGTGTTGTGGGTAACTCAGTTGTATACATCTTCAATGTTCCAGAGACTTAGCAGTGGACCCATAGCATGAAAGAGTTCTCTCAGATCGCAGCTGAGGCTTTGGCTCGGTGCCTGATGATGCACATACTCGGCCTCTGTGCACAAGAACAGACAGAAGGTGTTCCACACCCCTTTTTGGATTTCACACCCACAGCTCGTCTGCCCGTCCAGGAGGAGGCCAGAGAAGAAGACCACCCCCACCCCCCCAGCTGCAAAGTGAGGAGGTAGTGTTCCTTTCGCTGACAGATGCAGCCCCTCCTCAACCCCTCTCTGGGGTCCTAATCTGCACGTCCAATCCTGTTAGCTGCCCTCTGCCAGTTCTGCACACTCCGACCTGCAGTGCCAGTGTTGGGGGCATGGATGGTGCCTCATTTGCATATGATAACCAAACATCCCCGGAGACAGAGCATCCACGCCAGGTTGAGGGGGTTAACACCCCGGGATGAGTTGGGCACTGCCTGTAGACCACACTCTCAGTCAAAATATACCCACAGTCAAAACACACAACAAAAGATATTATTTAAAATACACCGCCCTCTGTCAGTGATTTGTATTACCACATTTCCTATTAGACACACCTGAATATAGACTGCACCCATTACATCTGAGTAAAAATCAATCTTGATTCATACACAGGCCATGCCAGATTACAAGCCACAGATGTCCACATTATACACAAAAAGATTTAATAAATATTTATTTATATCCCTTAACTGATTGTTTCCAAATGATATGTGTAATATGGCTGTAAAAGGGTGACTTCACCTTTCAGTGGGATGTGTGTGTGGATACATCTCCGGCGTTTTCTCAACGTTTTCAACCACATGCAAAATGGGTATTTTTCTGTACAGTAATTGTTTGAACTCAGTTGTCATAACTATCCTGTACCTTTAATTTAGTTCTATGAACTATTCTGACATAAAAACACCTGCCAAATCAAATATGTGAATTGAATTCGCTGTGGCGACCCCAGATGGGAAAAAGCTGAAATAACTCATCATTTAAGAAAAAGTGAAATGACACACTGATCAATGTCTTATGTACCTAAAACCAATAACATTATGCTAGAATGAGTCATATCCCAAATAACCAATCACATAAATAAGACTTATTACTGGCTAAGATATACTTATGCCAAAGACATAGCTTCAGTCTATTTTATCATTGAACAGTCTACATGTGTTGTACTGGGTGTTGTTGCAGTTAAATTTGCAAAACAGCTTCTTAGGATACCATTCTTAGGATTAAAATGACAAAATGTCACTTTCCACTGTCATTCGGTCACATTTTGCAAAACTTAACAAAAATTGAGGTATTTCTTTTAAGGGTGTAAGAGAATGGATTCATGACTACTAACTCTGACATGAATTATGACGTGATCACATTCTACAAATCATACAAATACAAGTCACGTTTGAACAATAAAACGACAACAATCAAACCCTTATTCACGGAAAAATGTAAAGACTTCATGGTTTAACCACCAATCCTCTTCTAATGGAGCTGAACAACAACAAATTTACTCTTCTGATGTATGACTCTCTTATCTGAATAGAAGCATTCACTTGTCCGGGAGTAAATCTGAGGACACAAAGAATGCTTCTAAGTGTGTGATCCTATCAGGAGATAACACTGTCAGATAGAGGGCCGTCTTCTTCTGCTCTATCAAAGACTTCGCTGTGGCTCTTTGGGAGAAATGACCAACAGAATAATAATTGGTGTGAGCACTAATGTTTGGGGAACAACGCATGTGACTTTGAAGGCACGCGGCCTCGTTATCAACTTTGATCTGAGTCATGACTAGAAGGAGAGAGCTCATAATTGGCCCTTCGAATCAAAGGGCACAAAAGACAGTCTCATTGGACCAGGAGAAAGTGGACATCCAATTATACGAGTTGGCGAAAGGGCCCTGGGCGAACGAGAACACACACATAGAAACTCAACACACAGTTAAAAAAAAAAAAAAAAAAACTCTGTACCTCTGTAATCAGTTTGGAACAGGCCCAAAAGCTTCCTCTTATTTTCTGAACAGTAATTAAAGTGTCTTTGACATAGCGGCAAGCAGTAAACCCAAAGATAATGCCCTTTACAGCAACAACCTATGCTCAGTCGGCCAAAGGATTCTTTAGCATTTCCCATGATCTTCACGCATACAGCAGTCATGCAACTCAGGATATGGGTCAGAGAGTTTTTGCACCATTAGTGAATACATATGGTTCACACGGCAAACTGAGAATGAGCCACTCAGGGAGAAATGTGGTGCTCCTTTCTGCAACCACAATAAAAGGTGTCCACTGTATGTTTCAGTAAACTACACTACATGTATTATTACTTAATGTGTGTCTGAAAAGTCTGATCATCAATAGGCAGGAGGTGGTTGAATGATGTAACTTGGTATAACTTCTTGAATACTGCTGTGTAACCAAAATAGATAGCTTCTTGTAGTCTACTCATTCAAAACCCTGCAAGCACCATTAGCAGAAAAAACTCAGTAATAGTGATTTACACATATTTAAACATATAAGTATGAGATGGAAAATGTGTTTGACGCAAAGACTTTGTACCTCTGGTTTGTGGAAGCGCTCTGGCAAATGTGTTATTTTTCTATTATGCCTCTAATATCCATCATGTGAAACTCCTCATGTACCAGCCAAAGTCTTATGATTATCAAAATGAAAGAAGCCTTTAATTGCACCTCACTTGATGCCGAGGGCCATAAAATATTGTACAATTGCTCTAATAAAAGCAGGGGCTAGGTATATTAAGTGCTGCCTGGCTGCCAAATGTTGTCGGTGGAGGTTGGAAAAACAGACGAGTGGCTCATATCAAAACAGCTTGGACAATTATTAAAGCAATTTTACAAGCTGATGGAGGCCGCTCAGTGTTATCCATAGCATGTGGTTAGATATGGGGGTGAAGAATCTCAGTTTCAGGCTGGAATCTCTGCAAAACTTAGTGGTGTAATCGCTGATCAAGGGAGAGGAGACTTTTTCCCATGAGGCAATGGGAGGAAAATGCCACCTCTCTCTGACTCACTGGGCCTAAGAGAGGCCCTGGGTTTGCCGGGTTCCCACAGCCTGTGGGCCTCGTGGCTACCCACGCTGTGAGTCCAGGTATGTGTGGTATGTCACCTGCACACTAAGGGAGCTGTCAACTGGGCCGGAGGCTGTAAACCCCTGCTGAGACGTTTCATTTAAACACTCGGGCTGAAGTGTGAGAGACTGCTATGAGAGTCTAAATCTTTTAATGTAACTAGCTCCCTCCCGAACTGTCCGATCAGCCCCAGAGCCAAGTTTACACCAGTTACTGAAGAATTAGTCTGACGCAAACGGAGCACTCGTCCCCTGAACTCGTCATCCTATAATGGCGTGAGAACCCAGGACTGCGCCAAGGATGGCATTGTCGGTGGGTTTCCACTGTATAATTACGCTCAATTAGTTTGAGCTGCTCGGTAATAATATCAAACCTCTCCATGTGTCTGCCTGAAGATGTGGAAGCCAATCAGATTAGACTGAGCATTTCATTCCCATCCTGCTCCCCTGCTTTGCTTTATGTCTCCAGTCTGCATTGTAACTACCAACTTTAATGGTCTGCTAGGGTGGGGGAGAAGGAGGAAATCCAATCTTCCCAAGTGGACTCCATGCTGGCTTACCATCAATTCATTTGCACTTATATTTAGCACAAACCAAACTAATTTGACTGTTTGGGGGTTTTTTTGGGGGGGGGCTTGTTTCTGGGACAATTTTATTGTGCTGCTTTTGCCAGAGGTGCACAGGCCAACGAAACAAGTTGCAGCTTGGTATAACAGTGTAGCAGCAAATCAGCATGTAAAGAAGACCTCATGCAAGAAAGAGCTTTGACAAAAGCCAGTGGGATTTTGTTAAACCCAAATACTTTGGCGACAAACAGGAAAGCGCTGTTTATTCAACAAAAATGACAACAGTACGGCAAGCGTTTAATCAGTAATGTGGAGCACTTGATTATTAACCCTCCCCTGCAGAGTGTTTTCAATTTGGCTGTTTGTTATCAATTATCTCTGAGCATGATTGCACTGCTGCACACATTATAAATACTGGCAGAAAAAAAGAACTAAGGACATGCTCCCAACAATCTTGGCATCATTGGGTTGATGAGTATTCCTGAAGAAATGCATTAGACACCACAGTGTTTGATAAAAGCTCCCATGGCTCTTTTGTTAGATGGAAATGAGACTCTTGGTTCAGATGTAGACCAAAGATAAGAAGCAGTGTATTTATAGCACTGATGGGCCTGTGATATCCACAGGAAGTCAAAAGAAGAGAGGTTTCAGCAGTTTTTGTGAAAGAACCAACAATTAAACAGTTCCTTGCAGCCTTTTCACAGACCACAATACTTTAACTGTATTCCCCCATTACTAGTTTTTCCAGTCCCACCTACACAAACCCCAATGTAGTTACAAACTAATCTATTTGCAAGATAATTATAGTGACACGCGTCAATAACTCTAGCAATGACAGAATTATTCACATTTTTGGGTGTTTTCACTCTTAAAGTTTGTTCTGGTACAAAACGTTCTATCCATTTGAACCAAAATGTACCATTATAAACCATATGACCATGTTAAGTCAACTAAATACAGGTCAAGGTTTCTGATAAGAGTGGATTTCTGTGAGAGAAACTTTGGTTACAGACCTTGGTTCATTGACCAGCTATAAGCTGTGTGCTCATCTACCTCCCAGAATCTCTGAAACTTGAGTGTTCACCTATGAGTTATATCATTCATTCATTCATTCATCAGGCTCCAGTGACCCCCGCAACCCTGCAAAGTTATATCATATTGAGGTCAAATAAGACTAATCACTCCAGAGTTACTTTGGAACCATACCAAGATTACATGCTCTGTTGTGTATTTGTTTAAATCTGCCTTAACAAAGTTAACCAATTGACAAAAACAACTACAGTTAAGTTCATACCATAAACTATAGGGGCATCTTCCTGTAGTCCAGGAGATGGTTAGATTTTTGCATCAAAATCCCCAAAATAATCAAATAATGTCTGAAATGTGTCAGTCACTATAACCCGATAGCAGACAGGTATAACAAGATGAGACATCAGGATTTAGTTTCACAGCCAAAACATTTTTATAGTTCCACCTCTGTGTTCTGAATTAGTTTTCTTTCCAGAACATATGGATATTACAGCCTTCATTTTCTTCAGTACACAAGCTGTATGTTAAAATGTAAGCATCCCAAAGGAATGCTTGTGGATATTGTGTTCCGATTCTTTCTCAACATAGTTGATCATTTTCCAGAAATGGTTCCGATAATTTTCCAGTTGACAAAGTAAGTTGAGAAACCACTTGCGTTTCAGCATATCCTTTTTATATGCAAATTCTGTTTAATTAGTTCTTCTAGTAAACACAAAGTCTGGTCGTTTTAGCTCTGGGGCTTTTCTGTGACCGCTTTGAAATCAAGGCAGGAAAACGAAAATAATGTTTTGTCAACGACATACAAAGCTTGACCCAAACAAGCTGACAGGAAACAGTGATGAAGATAGAAAAGGAATGTGAAAAGCAAAGTAACTGTGTCAAATGGTCACCCAATACCACGATAGTGAGGAAAAAAGAAAATGGAGGGGGAACTGGGAGTAAACCTGGGATAAGACAATCATAATCTGGTCAAAAGTGAGGTTTAAGAACAGATAACAGTTAGATATGCCATATCATCTGAACGGTAACAAAAAGCAGCTGTTTTGAAAAAAAAAAAACACTTGTAATTCGGTCTCAGAGATATCATGGATTATCTCACAGTTTTAAAAAAGCAAGCATCTGTCAACATTAAATAAACTACAAATAAAAGATCTGACAAATAAATCTTTGAATGTGTGATTGGTGTCAAACCAAAAAGAAGAAAAATCACAGCTATGGATGAAGCTGTCAGCACTCGCAGCCCCGCCTGTAGACGCTTTAATATTGCATGGCGAGCAAAGAGAAGCCCTAGGCTGTCCTCGCTATTACAAAGACTTTTGGGTGTGATCCTTATCAGACAATGAGCAGGATCCAGCTGATGATTAAAGACCAGGTGATACGTGTCCTGTATTTTAAAGGAAACCATTCTTCAACACAAATACTACTCTTAAGTCCTGACAATGTATATATGACGAGGAAACCTACGTCCTATTCTATTTTCATCGCTACAGTTTACATGAACAATATGTTAGAAAAAATGGAACAATGCGATGAAAACCCAAACAACGACGTAATTTAACGGGGCAAAACAATACTCGTACAGCAGGAAAAACAACACAGAAAACCTTTGATATGAAAAAATGTTAAATAATTGATTAAGCTCAAATCTGACAGACTCTTAAAACTGTTGCTCAGTAAATAATAAGTAGGGTTTTATGGCACTGAATTGTTGTTTCTTCTTACTATGTGTTCTTTTATTTTGCAGGTTAAAGAAAATGAACAATAAATCAGGCTTTAGGGTGTATTGTCTTCCTATGTACAGGCTTTTATAGTCTGATTCATTGAAATTTTAACTTTCTTAACTGGCTTTCTTGTAAAATTATCCTTTAAATTGGCAAACATTATATGTATAATGTACATTTTAGCATAATTAAAAGGAGACCAAAAAATAACTTGCATTTTGATTGTTACTTTTGGTAAATTGCCTGTTTTGGACTGACAGTAATGCACAGAAAATACAATTATGTTTTACTTCTGCATACTATACAAGCACTTTATAATGAAAAGTTGTCTTTGAGAATGTATGGAGTTGAAAATACAGGTATTTATATTTAAATATAACAAATAAAAGTCAAAAGTTCTCCAAAAATTACATATGAAAACTGTTTTTGAGCACCATAAGGTACTTAATGTTAATTAAGAACTTGACATTTCTGTATTTTTCCATTTATGTTCTATATTGTGTGCATTCTCCTTGTGCCATATCCTGTATTGTACAGAGCAGACCTCTGACAGAGCTTCGGCGGTGACCTAGTTAAAGCTGGCTGGCAGCAGCTAGCAACAGCTCACAGACCGTCCACGGCCATTGGACTCACCGTGCACATCCCTGCATGACAAGCTGAGTCTCATCTGCAGGCGGGCACAAATGATAAAAATAAATAGAGGAGCAGAATCAACCCAGCAACACTGCAGTTATGTAACGCAAACGGTGCCCCAGTTACTCCCTATCTGTGCTCATCCTCTGGGCTGCGTTCCCTGATTGTGATAACATGGTCCAGTATAACCTCTTTCCCCTGTGCCGTAGTGAAAAGCATCAATAAAAGGTTAGCATTCTGACTCACACACAATTCACTTGCAAATCTGCAGCTTACAAGGCATCAAACATGCAGTTAATTTAATGACACTTGAAGGAAATACGCAAAGAAAAATTCCCTCAAACCTATAGCCCACATGCATTGGAGAAACATATGGTGCGTCAATGCATTAAACATATGTGAGGCGATGGTCCACAAAGACATTCAAGCCCTATCTTCACCAAATTACCCATAGACCATTGATAAAGAGCCCTGTATGAAGCTAGGCCGTGTAATCCATCCAAAGAGTGCAGACATAAATATTTTACCTGGTCTTCAGCTGACATATGGTATGCCATCTAAAGCTGTCGTGCTTTTGAGAGCCTGAAATATGTCAGAGGCATCCCCGCCAGGGGAAAACAAATCTGTTGTTCATGATCTTAACAGGCTGTGAGACACATGGATGATCAAATAATGAACAATAACGAAATCAAGTGAAACACGAGTGTCATTTCTTGAAAAAACAGCGATAGCTTTGTGATAAAAAAAGAGGGGGGGAGGGGGGTGTATGACGGGCTCTGACAGTCCAAACCTGGCCCCCAGGTGAGAAACTATTTCATCCCAAACATTTCAGATGTATCCGAGACTCACATCCCACAGGACAAGGACCGTTGACTCTGCTCCAGGGTCTGCATGATGGGAGACATCATGTCCCCATCAGACCCAGGTTTGACTTCAATGGAACTCAGTGGCCTTTGATTGAGCGACTTGTCACTTAGTTCCACTCCGCTGGCTCGTCATGCTACTGTTGGAGGACTGATTTAGCATATTTCACACTACATTCCTGTGGGACTGACATCTGTTGAAGATCTGTGGGACGGTGCTCGTCACTATGCAGAGAAACAACATTAAAGCTAGTTTTTAGCATGCAGGTTTTGCCAATGTCCTGTACACAAGCACACTGATTGAACATAAAGGAAACTTGCTGATATTGCTGCTATTTAAGGACACTGTCTGAACCAAGCAATGACATCTGCTTTAATATGTGTACCAACGTAGCCTGTATTGAATGACAATAAAGTGAGTCCATGTTTAAGTTTAAACAGATGACCTGATGAAATAGGTCATCTGTTTAAATGAGCGTTTGAGCTTTTTGCTTGTATATATATATTTAGAATTACATGTAAATTCACAGTTCTCCGATCATTTGCGTCATGAGTAGTGTTATTGGCAATGATGTGTGGGAAGTCTTCTGTAGTTCATACCTGTCATTGAAAGTGATTATTTTTTCAAGTCAGTAAAGCTAAACGGTGCCATTGATGTCAGTGGGTCAAACTGGGTGAAACTTTCAACAGATAATGTGATGATTTTGATTGGAAAAAAAAA
>JAPTHA010000013.1:11295098-11309964 GCA_029814585.1 Gymnapogon annona
GGTGCGGGACAGGGGCAGGGGGGAGCAGGGTCTAGATGGGGGGGTCGGGGTGGAGGGCCGGGAGATGGACGGGGGAGGGGACAGGCTACTGCGAAGACCCCACTGCTCCCTCTTCTCTTTACTGCTCATCGCTGGAGGAACCTGCGGAGACAACAACTGTTTCCAGGAGCTTCTCATGCTGTTCATGAACTCACAACTGGTCAGACTGTGAGCTCCCTTAGGGTTAAAGGTCATCATCAGCTGTGTATTCTTCCATTGTGTTGAGATTTAAACTCTAAAACAACATCATCACCTTCCTAAAAGAATTGCCCATGTTATATTTTTTTCAGATTTTTGAGGAAACCAAAAAAAAAAAAAAACCAGAAACTGAGTTCAGTGGTACCTGGACTTCTGAGGTGCAACACCTTAAGTTATGATCTATGACTGAGCTGATTTTTCACATTCAGTTACAAACACGCTTCAGATACGCTGCCACGAGTGGTGACAGCCAATAAAAATGACAAATGTCGGAGGACAGCGAGTAGGTAATCTGGTGGCAGATCCTCACCAGTGTCTTTCTCCTGTCAGCTCCATTTTTCTACATCCTCCCCGGCGCTCCAGACGCCTGCGACTGTCATCCCTCTGTGGCTTTGAAAACTTAATGAGTATTACATTTAAATTGCTCTCGTTTAAGTTTGTTAGTTTTAGAAACGGAGTTCTAAATTGCTGACACACACATCTCTCAGGCTCTAATCGCTGTCCAGCGGCGAGGTGCTGAAATACTTTGCTGTGTGTCAAGAGGAGGTGAAAGGAGGTCACCCAGAAATACATTAAATATCTAATCCAGTGGTGGACCCTCAAGGCCAGCAAGACCTTTTCTGCTGCCCTAAACATAATCAGGAGTATATTTTTTAATATATATATTTTTTCCACAAATATGTATTAAATTATTCCCCATAGTCTATACTCTTCATTTCATAGCTTTCCTAAGTTGGTTGCTCAGGTTCCAGACCCAGGTAGAGATTTGGAGGGCGGCGTTTATGTTAGAGTTTTTATCCAATCATTATTCACTATCATGTGTTGCTAGGGTCAAACATCTGCTTCTAGGCCTTTAGAAGTGGCCGTGCTGGCGCATGGTAATTTAAAGTGAATGAGAATGGATCTGTGGCGTCAACCAATCAGGGTCAGGTTTGGCTTCACTGGGGCCAGCTAGCAGGCCTACTGCATCAGTGTGTGCAAGTCTTTTGATTGGAAACGCGATTGAGAGAGGCGGAGCTATGCAAAGCTGTACAGACACACCTGAGCAGACACGTCAGTGTGATAAACAGGAAATAAGGAAATGGATCATTTGTGTAGCGTGACAAGTTGTATTAGTTTTTTCAAACCACAATGGCTGAAGGAGACGAAGATATTGATTTGGTCGCAGATTAAGTTACAAGGCCATTCTCAAGAAAAACCTTTCAACAAAAGCTAGACGCTGTAAAGAGAGGCCGATCGCGACATTAGCAAGTATGACTCAACAGGAAAAAGGATTTATCCAACACTTTCAAGTTAATAACTATGAACGGTACACCTGGGTGGCAGGCTCCGAAAAGTAAGTTAATATTATTATTAAAAATATATTATTAACGAATATGAGTAGTAAGGTATTATGGTAGATGGCATGGCACCGGACCGCACCTGGATGCGCACACCAGCGGCGGCGTGCCAGCGGACACTGGTAGGGGCGTACTGGTGGTCAGCGGACATGGCGTGCCGGCGGACATAGGGTCCTTGCGCGTCTAGTGGATGCATGTATAAACCTGTGTCTGATCGATGTCAGTTCCTTTTATTTCTCTGTTATTAGTCTACTGAGCAGACTAATATAACTATAGTATTTGGTCTAAATGCATCATGTGTAGGGCCAAGGATCAGAATGATGATTTTAAGAAATGGATTAAGTAGGGTAGGGCATCACTGCTGGCCCAGTTCTGAAATGCACGGCCCGCCACTCATCTAATCTAAATATAAAATCTATGTGTATCAATATGCGTTGGAGGAAATAAGTTCAATTAAAGTTACACACTGGTTAGAAGTAAGTTTTAGATAAGCTTGACATTAGCTCAACACATTTCGATTTACGGGGCTGGAATGGATTAAAGGCATCTCAGTTCATTTCAATGAGATTTGATTAGATTAGATTTGATATACAAACAAGTGAAGTTACAAGCTCAGTCATGGAATGAATTAAAGTCGCAAGTCAAAGTACCACTGTATTTGATGATTAAAGTAATTGAGTCACTTATATCAAACAGCGGGGCAGTTACTTTAAGAAGGTGACGTCATGCAACATGTGTTCATTGCATGAGGTTTACTGGTGGAATCTAATTAATTAACCCAAATATAGCAAAAAATACTAATCTTGTCCACCTTTTCGATTTGAAGACTTTTCTACACACGCACAAAAACAGATGTGCATGTTTCGCATGGTGTGCATTCCGCTGCCTTTATACTTCCATGCGCCCACTGCTTGTAAATGAGCAATTGGTTAACACTGCTCTGAATTAACATCCATCTTTATGTGTACATAGAGAATAAATGTTTAATGAGTCATTTTAGTTCCAGATGCTGTTGTGGGTCAAATAAGGTAAATGGTTCATGTGTAAAAGCATAAAACGTTTGTAACCTTTAATAAACAGGTTTTGTCAATTATAATTGACATTTGTCCAAATGCCTCATTTTTTGGTTTCTATATGAATAAATGAATGTAAAATATCAATGTTTCCCTAAAAAATACCAGAGAATAGAAATATACCAAACACACAAATCAAACGAGGCTGCTATATTGCTGAAGAAAAACAAAGAAACTACAACCCCAGTATAACTCTTACACACTCAGAAATGAGACGACTCTATAAGAATGAAGAATCTCTTGAACCAGTTCTGTCCAGCTCCTGGTCCTACCTGTGTGTTGGCAGGGCTGTGCAGGTCTGCAGTGACTGTGGCTGAGGATGAAGATGGGGGCACGTCCAGCATCGGAGACTTTGAAGGGACTGGACTGGACTTCATGCCCTCGGCTGATGGCTCAGCACCGCTGGGAGTTGGGGCCTTGCTGACCCCCGTGGTGGACACCTGCTGTCCTTGAGTCTCTGTAAAGGTGACTGACCTCTTTTGGTCTCCATGTGCTGTGGGCACACATGCATGCGCACGTGGTCAAAACGGGGTGTGGCAGCGCCAGCTAGAGTGACTCGCTAACACATCAGCACCACCATAGAGAGTGGAGGCAGGGATGGGAGACAGGAGGGGGAGGGAGGCGGGGACTGGGAAAGGGGATGCAAGACAGACATGCAGAGCGCCCTAGGGTGAGGTTGCAGCTAAAGGGGGGCGAGCCGTTGCAGGATGGAGAGAGGAGGGTTTAAAGGTTGTGTCTCACCTTCACAGTCCAATAAAGTTTCTTTATTTCGAAACATAAGGCATGAGACAGAACAGAGTGAGAAGTGTCAGTTTGGTGACAGGTGATAACAAACAGCATTGGAACAAACAGAGAGGTAGTGAATGGGGAGGGCGGGTCATTTCCAATCAACACACACATTCTCACATTCGCCAAATAAACAACAGTGTCTGGAACAGTCTGGGCTGGACTCGGTGGGTGTAGGGTCTGAAGTGGACGCTAGTGTGTTCAGTTCCTCAGCTGTCACTCCTCCAGTCTCACACACAATGAGAAACACTTGTGCTGTTACCCAGTGGTTTGTTCTTGGGTTGGATGCTCCTGCGTGTCGTCGAGAGCCGGGCTCCTGATCGACCACGGGGTTCGTTCTTTGGGATGGACAGCAGGGGGCGGCGTAGCTGCAGAAAAAAAAACAAACACAACGGAACAGTCAAAGGACTGCATGATGCAGCCTGGGCACCTGAGGGACTGTATCCATCTGAGAAGGAGAGTGACATGTTCACCTTTGTCAAATCTTTAAACTATTCTAATACTGCAGAGTGCAGTCAAGTCAATGTAATCACTATCGCAAAAGTGTTTGTTGAATCGATCTGTGATGTGGCGCCTTAATGCTGGACGGCACCTACTGTAAAAGTGACATATCAGAAGAATTTTCTGTGAAGGGCTGCAGAAACATGATGATGACCTGCTTCTTCCATATATATAAACTAATGAAAGCACAATTACAAATGTTTTTTGATGTGAGAATCATGCACTGTTTTCTCTTGGAACCACATGTTTAAACCCTCCATTTATCATCAATACAAAAAAAATATGACATTTCTTTCAGAAACCTGTGCTTCTAAAAAGGTTAAAGATGAGTGGCATTCTGTTTATGGGCATTAGATATAGAATATTTCAACAGTGACTGATACAATAATCCCTGTCACTATCGACGGGGCTCGTGTGTTCATTGGTTCTAATATTTCTTTTTTTTTGGTCTAGTGCAAGGGCCAGCAACCTAAAATGTTCAAAGAGCCATGTTGGACGAAAAAAAAACCCAAAAATTTTCTCTGGAGCCTCAAAAAAATAAAATCCTTAAATAAGCCTTATGTGAAGGGAACAGAGGCTATAAGTGTAAATGAACTATATTAGCATACTATCAAAATGACTAAGTATGCATAATGAGCATTCATTATTAAATGTTTATTTTCCTGGAGCAGGAAATTCCAAAGTTTCTGAGTCCCAATCAGGGATTCATATCCGGATCAGGCGGGGATACCAACCATTACACTAACAAAGTGATTGTTACCTTGATGGTGCTATTTGATCTTTGGTGCTTTAAGTTTAACGTTCATTACAATTTTAATGTGAATTTTTATGTTTTGCTGTTGGTGAAATTACAGAATTACAAACAAGAAATCAGTTTTTTGTCATTTTTTAGGGACAAACGCAGTCCTCGAACCTCAATAACAATACAATCAGAGTTCCATACCTGCATTACAGCGCTGTCTGTCCGATATCGATCATATCACAGACAGTTGAGTTAATGGAGCTGAATTCATGTCCGTGATTTGCTGATTGGTGATGTTTCCATTTGCGTAGAGACGCATGTCTTTCATTTTCTGTATTACCTCGGTTTTGTTTTTGAAGTCCGAAAATAGCTGCTCTGATATATTCGTGAAACCGTCTTGTGACTGTTGGCATATTTATGTTTATCATTTCTGCTCATTTTGACTTTATTTCTGCATTGGGGAGCAAAAAAACTAACAGCAGTAGCTCTAACTTCGCCAGAAGCCACTGGGTGGTTAGGGTTAGGGTCCCTCCACTGGCTGGTCAGCTGCAGATATAGGATGACTTCTCTGGAAATGTCTTTATAAATAACTCTTTTTGTTATTTGACAACTTCTTCCTTGAACCCCCAGTTGTAAACACCTGCTGGTTTGTTTACAATAGCCAAACACACCACGCGGCTGAAACGTGTGTCGCAGGTTATGACGCAACTCTTCGTTGACGGAAATGTTGAAATTTTATATTTATTCTAAACATTTTTACAGCATTGGAAAATGTTAAGAATGTTTGTGTCATATTTGTCCTCCTACAGAAACCATATTAAAAATATAAAAAATATATGCCTCCACCATATTTTTCCATTTTCATATATTTTTGAAAATGCTTCAGGGAGCCACAAGGAGTGGGCGAAAGAGCGGCATGAGGCTCCGGAGCCACAGGTTGCCAACCCCTGGTCTAGTGCATCCACAAACAAAGCAGGACAGTGAACCAGGTCTCTTCAGCTTTTACAGAACTCAATCAGTTTGTCTTAGAGACAACAAGACAGTTTAAATTAAAAAACATTTCAGTAATAAAGGTAGTCCTAAAAATTATCATTCATCTCACAATTCATATATTTGATGCATGACAGTGAAAAGGTATCTCATTCACCTACTGCTGGATCTCAGCTAATAAATCAGAGAAATGTTACATTCCAATATTCAAAAATAACATCTAATGCATGCATTCAACATAGTGCAAGACAAAAAATACAAATAAATGATGAGATTGCACCTGTCTGAGGCCTCGTTTTCTTCCCAACGGCGGCTGAATCAGAAGGTTCTGTTGACCCGGTTCACTCTGCACGCTGGCAACCCTGGACCAGTGAATGACAACACGAGTGTGTTTGCACACACGCACCCACGCACACACATACAGCGCACACGCACACGACAGACAAAATGAAGGACGGTGAATAAACCCAAAAGGCAACCGCTTTCCCCTGGCTGTGCTCGCTTAGTGATCATATCTTTGACCAAACAAGATGTCGCTGCTATTCTACTCACTCATTCACTGCACAACACACACAACAAGTGGCAAGACATCCAGTCACAGTACAGTGCTGCAATGAGTCATACACTAAAAACACAACAGGGGATAGTAGGGGCTGGAGTAGCAACTGGGGACTTGATTAAGTATCTCTTATAGTTTAGCAGTGTAGCAGGAACACAGCTGAGATGATGAGGGAATATTAGATTTGAGGGTTAAATGTGAGGCACTTGTTTCTGTTGAATCGACTTCTGTGTTTTCCATGGTTGCCACTCCAATTCCCCTTTGCCCCTGCAGATTGGTATCCAGAATAGGACGGCCAATTTGATCAGCAGGAAGCCGGATAGACACGGAAACAGTATGAAACACCATGACACCGATGGTGATGGCAAACTAACGACTCACAGCTGACAGAGGAGGACACAGAGACAGAGCTCCCTGACCCCGGGGCTGGTGGGGCCTTTAGTAAGTTTTTAGGGAGAAGGGGGCCTGTTAGGATAGCAACAGCAGATGAGCTGAAAAGATGAGGGTCAGTGTGGAGCTCAGAAGAGGGGGGAAGAAGAGGGGAGGGTACAGAGACAAAAGAACACTGGACCCACACAGAGAGAGATAGAAACAGGTAAGGAGGGTGGGAGTGGGTGGGGGAGGTGACGGGCCGAGGCGATTTGATTGAATGTGGATGAGTGATCAACGGTGAGGTGGCCAAACAACATGAGGCCGTCCTAAGAGCGATGCCCCTCCCACTGGCGGACAGATGCAAAGAACGCACCAACGGGACACACACAGAGACAGGGCCACTGTACCTAGAGAGGTTACCCTCCTGCAGAAGGCCCTGGGATTCATCTAGCACATTGGGTTCACTGTGAAGAGGGGGGCGGAGGGGGAGAACGGGAGTTTAGGGACAGTCCAGATCCAGCATACCATGGGCCCGTCCCACAGGGTATTTAGTCTGAGCAGATTTTTCTTTAACCTTACTAAGATACTAGCTACTGCACAAAGATGCTTTGAAACTGCTGAACGAACAACACAATACATACAAAGTACTCACACACAAATAGAGGAGCGGTTATGCAATATGTTGGTAGATTTAGTTTTACATATATATACATAGATAAAGGTTTGTGATAAACTGGGTGTTGAAATATTCACTGACGCCCACATGAAGACAGAAAGAATCTCACTAGTTGTCAAGTTACAAAAAACAGCTGATGTTGCGATACTGACACACTTCACCACCTGAAGGGAAAAGCATTAAAAAGTGTACGGGTGTTATTTTTGTTCCAGCTGGGTGACACTTTGCTGATAATGCATCATCACACGAGTCCTGTCAAAACAATGTGAGAAACCCTCTATTACCTTGTGTTCCACCTTTTCCATCGTTTTATTCCGTTGGATGGTTGTTATTTTCTAGTATGCGATGTCACTTAAAATGACCTGTGTTATTTATACACACAAGTCAAACACTTTTCACAATGGCAAGAATTAGCGGTTGAGGAAGGTTCTAGTTTCTGGTTGTCGTTTATTCCAGTTGTGGAGAATTAGGGTCTACTAACACCTGACCGCCTGTTTTCGTTCAACTTCATGTTTAGACCCTGGGTTGGAGATAGATCTCACCCACAAGTTGCAGAAGAGGAACGAATATTTTAACTTTCACCAACTGGGACTGATAATGTCTTTGTGACCAGATCTGATCTGAAATAAAAGGTGTGTTTGATGCTGGTGTGTTTTCTTTTACCTGTGGCTGGGGAGCATGGTGGTGCGAGGGGCTTCAGATTGTGACCCAGCTGATCCAGTGGCGTGGCTGGAGAAACGGCGCTGTGATATCTCCCTGGGCAGGAACGCCTCATGCTCACTGACAACACTAGGAATACTCATAGAGTCATCTACAGTGGGAGGGGGGGAGGGGGGGGTACAAGAGGGAGGGACATTTAGTCGTCTTGGAGAGAGTTTCAGAAACCAGTCAAACTACAGAGAGAAGTAGAAGGAAAAGTGTCTGACTCTCTTCATCATCCTCATCGGTCCGGCTTAGCGTGTCCTGGGAGGGTTGGCGGGATGGCTGGCTGTCCTGCTCCCAAACTGTACCGGTGCCAGTGTTTGAACGAGACATCGTGGCCAAACTGAGGCGGTAAGCTGATGTAGACGTGCCTACTGTACTGATGGATGTCTTGCCCTGATAGGCTGTTGGATTGAAAAACAGATACACGTTAACAAAAATACTGACTAAAAATGTACTATTTTTGGAGTAAAATACACACAATTTAAACACTATGAGAGTTGATGCTACAATAACTCAAGAGAGAAAACATGACGCAACAATCAGACTGTGAAGATATGCAATAGCTAGACTTTAAGTAGTGGTTTTGTCCTGACCAGAGCCACTGTGCACGGCCTCCTTGAGGATTTTGAGTTCATTATTGAATTCTGCAAATAAGGAGCTCTTGCAGAGCGGTCGAGGTATGAAGCGCCGCTCCAGCTGATCGGCGATGTGGTGGCGCGCTGTTATCTCCTCCTGTGAGTCAGCTGGTTGGGTTAACAACTCCACAAACAGAAAGGAAGAGAGCAGGAAGGTAGAGAAAAAAACAGCATGGGAATTCATTATTAGAAATTGTTACTAAACAAAAGTAAATTGTTTAATTAGCATTTTTGGTGGTTAAAAACATCAAAGAGCTTTTACTTTAAAATGTAATCAAACTGGCAATGCTGGCAGTGATTCTGAGAAGAAATTCAGACTTAAAATAGGGGAATGTAAAAATAAAGGAATGTCTCTTACACAAGCCTCCCTAAAATACAAGACTGCGGAAAACAGTATTTCTACAATGACAAATTTGATACTACTGTGTATAGTTTTTGAGTAATGTCATGACTAAGATGTTTCCTTAGAACAAAAATAACCATTTCTAACTCATTACAGCTCCTGCCTTAATGATCATATTCAATTAATGAATATATTGAACAGAATGGTGTGTTTTGTTCCTCATACTGCTTTTCTTTGAGCATTCACTCATCTCTTTTTAACAATGACAAATATTTCTGGTTTTGATATGAAACTCAAATAAGTTCTTACTCTCAATTCTGCAGTATAAAAATTACAAGAACATAGATAGTCGTTAGGTCACTGGTGCTTTACCTTGCACTGTATGAAGGGTCTCAGTAGGACAAAGATCGGAATGCGGGTCCGGACGATGAAGTCGATGAAGTCCCAGAAAGCCAGACCCCCCACTTTCCTTAGAGCCATCTCCTTGACCTGCAAGCTGAGCCGGTACCATTGGTTCCCCAGAGAGCGCTCAAAACACACCAGCACCACCTTCAGAGCTGCACAGAGAAGAGGAAGATGAGGAGGACAGATGATCACTGCAACACCGCATCAGAGGCCACATACATACCCAGGTATGCGGCCTGGCTGGTGGACTCAGCCAGTCCCTCCCGGCGCAGGTCCTTCCCTGTGTCACCGGGAGTGGAGCAGTGAGCTGGGGAAGCATCCAGCATGAAGTTTTTAGTACGGGAGGTGGAGATGATACGAGGCGGCAGCAGGATGTTAATGACCGTCTGCAGGAGCAGGAAGATCTCCGGCTGCTCCAGATGAGGACTGTCTGTCGACAAAAACACACAAACACACTATAACTACAAACAGTGACAAAAACAGGTGATACTTCGTCAGCAGTGATTATTTGTACTGTATTCTGTTTTCTAGGCATTTACTTTTATTATCGTCACATATCATTAGGCTCATGGCATAATTGTCTAGTCATAGGGAGTCATTTCATGTTTTTGGCCAAATTGTGATATCTGCAAAACTTTACTTCCTGATTCAGTTTTCATCATTGGCCAGTAACCGGAAAGAAATTGAACTTAAACAATTATACTATGAATCTAATGATATATTTGAGCGATTCAAGATATTTAAGGTGGGGGTTCTCAGTTGAAAATGTTTTAATTATTGGAACCATCTGTCACATATTTCCACAAGAAGTTAGTTGTGTCATCCAGGTGGCTGAAGGAAAACAGTTCTCATGAAAAATTATCTCAGATAAATGGTCTGTTAAAATGTGCTTTGTAAATAATATGTATGTATAGAACAAGTAATATATACAGGAGATTCTCCTTCATGTAGTAAGCTAGGAAAATGGATACTCCATCAATTAAAAAGTTGAGTTAGTTTATTTTAATTTTGGTGCATCTGTAGGAAGAGACTGCCTACTTTGGTAGGTGTGCCCTCTTGAGGCAGAAGTGTGCAGTTGTGATACTCAACCAATGGACTGGTGAAGATGTGGACTAGCAGCCTTCAGTTATCTCTGTGTAGCATTAACTATGACAGATTTTCCATTTACACCATACATTTTAACACAAATATCTGTGATAATTTTTAACATGTCTCATTACACTATTTCCCAACATAAAATAGACACTAAAGGCTTATTGTATCGTATCATATCAAATCGTAAAAGACAAATACTTGCATAGTACACACAGACATAATCACAATAAAAGACAAAACAAATAAAAACAAGAGACTGCACAACAGAGAACAGATGTAACCAACGGGCACTGGAGATGTCCTTCAAAGGCCTATTTTTACTCTACAGCATAGAGGTACATGTGCCAAAATTTAACCATTTTGCTTGTGTTTCAGAAGTCACCACTAAAGTTCTTTGCTCGACATCCATCTTTTTTTGCAGTGCTGTGTTTGTTGTACCACCTCACTGAATCTAACTGTCCTGAGATGAATATAATCATCTGCCAACACATTCACTGTTGTTACAGTTTGTGCCTGTAATTCATGATTATCTACAGTATATCGACTCTTGCACTGCACACATTTGCATAAATATATAATTGAATTTTAGCTCCATATATCATCTTTACCTTTGCTACCAGACCCCACAGTCAGCACAAAGGGGATGAGCAAGTTGAGCAGCATTCCCTCCCGCCTCTCTTGATTGGTGAAAGGTGAGATCACATGACTGAGAGGGAAATCATCCTTTAAGGCCTAATATTAAAAGACGAAGAAAAAGAAATTTAGACAACAGGTGTGTGAATGTGGACTATTCTCCAGAGCTGAGTGAAATGGACCTGGATCTGCAGGGCGACCAGACGGACCACAGCTGTGCTGAAAGGCAGAGGGGGGGAGAGGTATGGGCTGAGGTGGAGCAGAGGCAGCCCATCTGCCACGCTGGAGGGTCCCACTACACCCATCACCTGACAACAAAGGTCTGTTATTAACAATATCCACAACAACAGGCACAATTATCAAATGTTATGCATTTTTCTGTTTCTGTACCAAGTTGACGCAGACGTTGATCAGAGAGCGCAGATGAGGGAGGAAAGAGATGATTGGCTGTCGCTGTAGTGTCAGGCAGATCCCTTCAATAAGATTACTGGCTGCTTCCCACTCTACCTGTCTCCTAGATTACACACACACACACACACACACACACACACACACACACACACACACGCAACACCCAATCACAACATATGTGCAGACGAGGAATAAACAGTGTTACGACTTAAAGAAAACACATAAAACACCTTCAGGGGCTTTCAAAATAAAAGGACAAATAAAATGCTGCACATCATTTGACAGGACTCAAATATAGCCAAAGTACTATCACAAATCTTAAAAACCTGGAAGTCATTACAAAAGTTCAAACTGATGAAAAAGTCTTTTATTACCCCCCTCCCGTCCATTAAATCATCACCTATATAGCTGCAATATAGGTTATGCTGACAGTGAATACTGCAAAGCTCACAGACATAGCCGACTACACCACACGGCAGTCACATGTTCTGATGTGGAGTACATACCTGTGACCAGTGTCCCCTCTGACTCAGTGCTGCCCAGTCATTTGCCATGGAAGAAGAGGCAGGTTTTTACTTGGACTATTTGCATTGTTTTGCTGAAATCCTACATTTTAAGGAAACTGAAAATATTATATTATATATAATATTGTTATAATATTGAAGTATTATTTAATAATATATGGATTTTGTTTTGGAAACGTATTTCAGTAACTGGACTTAAATGTATGAATATTTCAAGTGATTTTTGTAAATGTTTTTTTGTGTAAGAAAAAAACAACAACAACCTTGCAACACATTTTCATGTTACCGCTGACAATGTGATGTAAATCATTCTGATCAAAGATTCCGTCTTAAGTGTTTACATAGACACTGCCATGATAAGATCTGCATGATATTTAATGAATTAGAATGTAAGGTTTTTGAAACATACAAAGTTTGTTGGTTACGCTGGAAATATAACTGATGATAAATAAATTGCTTTGTGGCTTTTCATTATTGGAAATAATTCACTCTATCCCACCACCTGTTCATCTTTAACATTAAACGTCAGACACATTTTGTCTATTCTGGAACTCGTCATGCAACCTACTGCTATGCCCATGTGGCTTAAGTATGAGCAGAAATAGACATTCAGTGCTTAGATTAATAAATATATTTTTAGTGATCACACCATCACAGGTTTCCACCATCCAGTCTGATCAGATTGTGTTCTGGTTAAGGTGGTTACTTGAGGTATATTTATTCTGACTATAATGGTGTATTGGGTTCCATATAAACAAAGTCAATGTATGTTTGAGTCTGGTCTGACAATGTCTACATCAGACTCCCTCAAGGATGTATAACTTTGAAATATGTGCCTTAAAGTTTTTTGGTATGATTTGCATGAATCACCTAAAAATATCCAAAACAGTCACCACTAAAACACTCACAAATGAAACTATATGCTATAGAGCTATGAGAGAGGGATGCAACTTGTGGTAATGACAAGAAAATATGAAATATATATTAAATGACTGTCAGGGTTAAATAATCGCAAATAATAATACGTTTTCCTACATCTTAGCAGTTTCATCGATGAGTAAAATATATTATACAAAAGAAATCACACTCATGTTGTTTTAAATCAGAACAATCTTCTAAATAGTGATGTCTTGTCTCAGCCTACTGTTTAAGCATAGAAATGGCAGCCAACTGTAGTGAATAACACTGAATTTAACTAAGAGCTCATATACTGGCCATAAAGCAGTATAGTGCCATATTTTCAAGTGTAGTGCTCTGAGATCGAATTCTGCTTTATTCTCCATAGCAGAAGACTGGCTTAGAGGGAACATTGCCATTGGTCCACTCAATTACAAATGTGACAAAAACACACCACAGCAGCAGTTACGGTACAGCAGCGCTACAGAGGACAGTGCCAAGAAGCCGTCTATCTACTGTACACACCACGGCACTGGTACAGCACGATACACTCACAGGGAGACACATAAAAAATTCAAATGTATTCAACAGACCTGGTGCATAGTGCCTGTGGGCGAGCGCACCTGAGCGTTGGCATTTTGTGGATCTTGTTGAACATCCGGTCGAGTCTCTTGAGGATGAGGATGAGAGCGGGCCGGACAGCCTCAGATGACCAGTCGGTGATGGGCAGCATCTCCATGATGTAACGCCGCAAGCCTCGGCTCTCCATGGTGAGGGTGTCATAGGGGGCCAGTTTAAGGAGGGCATGGGCGATCTCTGCCAGTCTGACAGAAGCAAGCACACAATAAGTATTTAAAAAGCTGCATATAAGGAAGCTGGTTTTGGAATCTATTAATGCTGTTTTGCTAGCTAACTTTATAACTCTAAGCACTCCATCCCTTGACTCTCCTTGAATTCTTTAATGAACCTGCTCTGCACTAATAAATAATTTTGTATTTTGAAAAACAAAAAACACACAGCAACTTTCATCATGCTGTCCGGTGTGTAAAAAATAAATTGAATTATTGCTATTGATATCCGATAACTTCACATGAAAAGGTAATGTACAATTCTGAAGAATTTCTCTGGTGGTTTCCATTTTCTGGAACCAATCCATAACATTTGTCTAGTTTTCAGAGGCAGGTTTCACAAGTTTGACTTCAGATTTTATTTTTATAACCATCATTGATTTCTTTTTCATCTGAGACCTGTTCACACTCAATCCAACATATTAACACTAAATTCAATGAAAGGTGGCCCCCTTGTGGCTACAGTAGTGTGGCAGGTCTTGCCCAAGGACCCACAATGGATGCTCACCACTGGAATTGAACCCAAGTACCCTGTGCGCCAGACCAGTGCCTTCCCAACTGAGCTAATCATTAGATTTATTGAGTAGAAATATAATTTATTATTACATTTATTAGTACAGACCTGCTGTTTTTCTGAAAACTGCAGGTTTTTATAACTGATATGATAGTGTCAGACCTGCTAACAGCAGGTCTGACACTATCATATCAGTTCAGATCCAACTGACTTGGAACAGATGGCTACTAGTGAAATCTGTTCAAAGATGCTTTGAATTTCCTCATGGACAGATCTCATCACCTCATGTGGGATTTAATGTCCAGCAGCTCCAGAGCAGTGACTCTGGGTTCACCAGCAACATTCTGTAGGATTTTGAGTCGGGGTCCGCAGTGTTTGTAAAACTCTGTGCAGATGTTTAGCAAGGACTCTCGCGGCCGGCGGAACTCCTCCCTTGCGAGGCGCTCATCTAGCTCCTCCCTCGGCATGCCCTGGCCCTCCTCCATGAGGTGGAGGTTGTCCCTGCGCATGCACACACACACACACACACACACACACACACACACACACACACACACACACACACACACACACACACACA
>JAPTHA010000013.1:11310064-11320175 GCA_029814585.1 Gymnapogon annona
CACACACACACACACACACACACACACACACACACACACACACACACACACACACACACACACACACACACAATAAGACATTCACAAATCAGACTTTGCCCTGAGGTTTCCACAAGGTAAAGTGGTGCAGTCTAGATCCATACCTGGTGTTGACCCCCCCTGACATGGCATGGTTAGCTGTAGTGCCTCCTTTGTGGCCTTGATCACATCGGGACATCTGGGGTGCAGTCATTGGCCTGACGTATACGGAAGACATATAAAGAGAAAGACAATTATTATAAGTGCAACAACACAGATTTTGTATCAGTCTTGGTCTCTTAGTTTCTGGAGTCGGACCTTGTGAGGGTCTCAGAGCTGTAGAGTAGGGCCTGCAGAGAGGTCGCAAGAGCAGCAATGGCTGCAATCTCGTCTCTGGCGGCAGAAGCGGACTCCATTGTAACCGTGTTGCTTTTCAGCTTCTGCAGGTAACAGGGAACCAGTGCCTCCAGCACCATCAGCATCTGCAGGCTAAAGGATGCACACAAACACACAATAAGAGATAAACATACAGCGAAAGACATGAATGTGCACTTGAAGACACAGACAGCAGATGAGGAGGATGATTCAAATTAATTTACCTCCTGAAGGACTCTGGGGCGTAGGCAACCACGGTGACACATAGTTTGATGGCTTCACTGATGGAAAAGGCCAAGTCCTCATTACCATAACAGAAATCTGGAAAAGAGGATGTACATGGAGTTACATGAGCTTTCTAAAATCACCATAACGATACAAATACATTGATAGACAAATGTTCGTCCTCAACAAACAGTAAACTGTAACGAAAAGGCCCTCAAAAATACAGTCTTGTGGATGGTGGGGGAAAATATTTAACACCATTTGAAATCACATCATATTAAAATGTCAAAATAATAAATGACTTCATTAGTTTTCTCAGTGACATCAAGTCAGATCAATGTGAACCTTGTCAAGGCAGTAGTTATAGTACTGATTCAGATCACATGAACATTTGGTGTATATGTAAAACACATTTACATATAGTACCATGACGATATAGGGAATAAAAGTCCTGTATACCATTATGAAACACGGTCACATCTTTATCCTTCTGGAGTTGTTTTGTAACAACTGAGAAAGGGCTGGCAACTCATGTACTCATATCTGAGAAGATTCTAAATCCATCCATCCATCTTCCACTGCTTATCTGGGGCTGGGTTGCGGGGGCAGCAGTCTAAGGCAGGATGCCCAGAACTCCCTCTCCCCAAACACTTCCTCCAGTTCTTCCAGAGGGACCCCGAGGCATTGCCAGGCTAGCCCAGAGACATATTCCCTCCA
Source organism: Gymnapogon annona (assembly GCA_029814585.1). Classification (NCBI taxonomy): domain Eukaryota; kingdom Metazoa; phylum Chordata; class Actinopteri; order Kurtiformes; family Apogonidae; genus Gymnapogon; species Gymnapogon annona. The sequence continues at coordinate 11,311,400 of JAPTHA010000013.1, forward strand.
GCATGTCCTGGGTCTGCCTCAGGGCAAATGTCACGCTTATATCAGACATCCACTCTTGGGCATTCCACAGTGAAAGTAATTTTTTTTTCAAAATAAATGTAAAATATCCAGTGCTGAAGGCAAAAAATCATGAGGAGGTGTGTGGACCAAATGTTAACGGAATATAACTGAAAGTTTACCCAGTGAGCGCAGAGGTTTCTCAGCTTTAACCAGTTCCAGAGCGTCCAGGGCATCCAGGGTCTCTCCTTCCAAAGACACCAGCAGGTCAAACAGACACTGGGCCGACACTCCTTTAGACAGGCCAGTACTGGTGCTAGTCTGGTGATGAAGACATTGACAAAGCATTGATGAAAAGCATCAATGCATTTCATATAGCTTTGAATGCCTGTGTGCACTTACGGTGAATTCTAACAGAGGAGCCACACTCGCAAACAGCTGCAAAATGAAAGGTTTGCGGTGGAGGATGTAGAACTGACGGCAGCAGAACTCGATGCCTTGCCTCAGTAAAGGGTTGCTCTCGTAGTCAGCATAAACCTGTCAACACAAGAAAACACACAAATTTCAAACCGGGTTAGAAACATATAAAAAAATACAACAATACGATGAAGGTAATGCATGTTCTGTTTATTCAGTCAGTGAATTACATTTCATTACATTAGATATACCTTTATTTGTGCACATGAATAAAATACAAAACACAGTGTTAACAAACACTTAACATCAGTGTTGGTTTAAGCGTATTTCACTACAAATTACATAATACATGCTTTTAAATATCACCTTTAACTTGTCCAGTTGAATTACTCATATTCTCTTTGAGAATCAATGTCTCACTCTGAATTTATATAAATACTTGCTGTACAGAAACAGGTTATAAGTAGATGGAAAAACAAAGCAGTGTGTTACTTTGTTGGCAAGAAGCACAAATAAACTATTTTTTAAATACATTTTAATATAGTTATAGTTTAATATATTTTGTTCACTTGCAATGAAACCCCCCTGAAACAAAAATGCAAATTTTATAATGCTTTTTCAACTTTCACTTGAATAATACATGTCTCCAACAAAACTGTCATAAATGTATAAATTTCTTATGTAACTGTGGCTAAATACTGACTCATATTCTGTATTCCACTTTTGCATTGCCTGCATTGACTGTCTTTTATATTTTCCAATGTGTCGGCTGACTACTGTGTGTACTGGAACCCCACCATCTCACTCATCTGAGTGGTCCATGTGTCAACACCCCACAATAGAGATAGTAAGTATGGTCACGATACTGAGATGCATCATTTTAATAAGCACCATGGTGAGTCTGGCTAATTGCTCTGCTCCCTTTGTAGGTTCACCTGCTGCTGATTTTGCTCCTTGCTTTGGCTGACTGTTGGGTTTGTTATCATGAACCAGTGGGGTGGTATGTTTCCTCCCTTTCTAAGAAGCATACTGCCATGTTGTAGTCCTCACACATTATACATGTGACTAACATGGTTGCAGATTAGAGTAGTTATGGTGCATCAGTTCAGCTTTTCCACTATGAATTTTTTTTGTATTATTTTCATATAATGATAACCACCTTGTGACTTGTCTGTTTTCTGAAAATGTACTCGGTCAGATGTCAGTAAAAGTCTTCACTTAGCAATTTTCAAAACAGAGCAACAACAAATCTGCTAAAAGAACAGATGTTGCCATAACTGATCCTTTGTGTTTTTTGGTATTCAATACAATATTCAACCCAGTCCAGTGAAAAAAAGCAATAGTTACCATGCTAGAGCTAACGTGTTTGGAGAAAGGTTACCGGTTGGAGTAGCGGTTTTAAGAAGGTAGCGGATGTGGGCAACACGTGTGACGTAATTGATGCACGGACTGGTACCAGTCTGAGGGATGGGGACCACTAGATTAGTGTACCTGCAGCATGGTTGGCAGGATCCACTGGTAGCCACTCAGGGAAAACAGATGGTTGAAATGCACGGCTGTGTTGATTGCCGTGGCCGTGTACTGTCTAAGGAGGGAGCTGTCCTCTGGGTGCAGGAGCAGAGCCCCATTGAAGACATTGAGGAACAGCATCATCTCGTCACCCCACGGGTACTCACTGGGCATGCCCAGAAACATCTCCTCGAGCAGCTTGATCCACAGCACCTTGTGGAGGGTGTCCAAACCAAACAGCTCCTTACCTGAGGTGGGAGGAGATGAAGTGAGAGAGTGCTTCGCCTGTTTTTATACCGAGGTCTCATTCATTGTGAAGCTTACCCTGTGGCTCGTTGAAAAGCGAGAACTCTGCATCAATGGCTGTTCTTGGAAATGAAGGCAGACGGAGGAGGTCCTCCTGAAGCAGGGACACGTGGGATTGTTTGTGCACAGCCGGCATGTGTTGGGTGAGGGAGATGAGGAAGAGAACCCTGCCAACCTCCTCTAATTTGCGGGAAAACACCTGGAAACAAAAACCACGTTTCATCAGACGAATGTTTTGTGAGGTCATAAAAAAATGGACATTTAAACCCAATCATTCCATTTTTACTAAATTAGGAACAAATCCTTCAAGTTGTTACTGAGATATCACATTCAAATAATGAGAAGAGTTTAGGTTCAGTTCGTGAATGTATTCAACACATAATCAGTGGCAAATTTTGGAAAGTAACATCAACCACTCTAGAAATATGGAGTCTTAAACATAACGGGCACCATCTCATCAAAATAAAGACAGGCTATCTTACACGGCTATGCCATCTCAAAGAGTGAATATTCTGTTTATATTGTTTTGTCTTCACGAAATGTGAGATGCAACTGAACAGAAGTTTTGAAAGATGACAAAAAAAAGAAAATTAAGCAAAATATCATCTCATGAAATGTACATGTGTAAATACACTCAGCTGCCTATTGTCATTGGGAGGTAGTGATATACAGCACATGGCTGAAATTACTACAGCATTCTATTGTTGATTTCCACCTAAAATGACTGTGGCGAATACATTTTTCAACCCATCTCCAGAGGCCGTGTTTTCACACAGACAGCAGATATTAGTCAGCTGACTTAATATGCCTAAAAAAAACCCGTATATAAATATATTCATGAAAACACAGTCACCCTTGGGTTTCCCATTGTCCATACCTGTTTCTGGATGAGCTCCTGTCCCTTGTCAGGCAGCATGTGAACCAGGTTGAGCTGAGGGGACACTGACCTCCTGAATGGGTAGATATCTCTCACATATGTCTAAATCAAACAGGTACAGCAGAAAAATATTGCCCTCGTCAAAATGATAATGTCAGAACACTTCAAAAAAACAGAAGCCCATCATCCAGGTTCCTGTACCTTGGAGTAATGGATGAGGTTCCACCGTTTGTCCATGAGAAAGTAGTGAGCTGATCGGGCCTCAGGAATATTGAAAAACTCCAGACATTCCTGGTTGGAAAGTGAAAACACCATGAATGTTTGTTGCGATGGCAGTCTGGCTTGAATATGAAGTAAAACGTACAAATCAGCGTCCTTACCTTGAGCAAGGCTTCGAACTGAGTGTCTTCATGGACGGGGAGTTGTGTTGGGATGTCACATTCATTCTGCCCATGCACCACCAGTGTCTTGGTCCCTGCAGCGGCAAAGCATAAAAACATGGTTTAAATGTTTAATGTAGGTTTGTAATGCTTCTTAATCAACATTTTTTTTTACATTCATTTTACTTCATTAGACCTCTTTTATTGTTCCAGGAAGGGTTTATGTATAAACTTTTTTTTTTTATAAAACTCTTTATTTTGATTCATGCTATATCAAAGAAGCTGACAGTTATTATATTATTTAGACTATTATATACTTGTCCAAAGCTTTAGCATAATGGTAAATTTACCTGGCATGGATGCAGTGACCAGAAGCTTGACTTCACATTGCTCTTTCTTCATGGTCTGTTTTAGGTCCTTGAAGAAGAGTCCCTCCACGTAACCAACCACCTCCCACAGGAAGGTCAGTGTGGCTGAGATGGCGTCCATTCCCCACTCGCAGGGAGTCCGCACAAAATACATGATGAGGCCCACCTATGAGGGAAATACACAAAAATGAAATGGATAGTGAAGGGTGAAAGGACAAATAGGACTTGCAAAGAGGAAATATCAACTCACTAGGTAATTGAAGAGGATATGAGACGTCTGAGCAGGGAGATCTCCGATGTTGAGCAGGAGTTTCCTCAGCATGTACATCAGCTCATCCTATTCACAAAGAATACAAGTCCCCTCATTAACCTCATGCTAACAAAGATGTACAGAAAAACATAACATTTTCTGAGGGCTTATTGACTAAATCCAAAAACAGAATTGTACCTGTCTGTTGCTCACTGTTAGTTTTTCAAGGAAATGGCGCAGAACGAGGGCTGGATCTTCAATCAGACAGTTCCAAAGGATCTGCTGTGCGACAGCGCTCACTACAAGAACAATATCACTGAATATCAATGAACTGCTGTCACTTTTGGTGCAGACTACCAGCTGGTGTTATGGTAAGTCTTACCAGCTACCCCATCTTCTCGCACCTCCCCATCCTCCATGAGGTGCACTATGGGTAGTACGGCGGCACAAATGCATGCAGGGAAGACAGCCTGGGGTGGCTGTAGCATGTGGTGAGTTGGAGTATGTTCTGTTGTGTTTTCTTCATCTGGAAAAAAAACCCCACACCAATAAACATCAGTCACATTTCATAATAATACAATGTCAAAGCGAGAACTGGGGCAGCGTCTTACCTTCAGCACTTGCAAGAGAGCGGACGGACCACACAGAGCCCCGTCTGAAAGAATAGTTTCTGTGGGAGTTACTGGAGGCACAGGATGGACTGACAGACAGACGGCGTGATGCCAGGTTCACCACTTCTTCTGCTAGCGGGATCAATGTCAGCCAGAACCAGTACACATGCAGAGATAACAGAGTACCATCAGAGGACAGAGCAGTTACGAGGAAATTTGACCAAGAAATGAACAGTTTGTCACGCTCAAGCTATTGGAAAATATGAATTTTATGTACCCATTAAATTACATATTTGTGCTGATTCATCACAGTCTGATGGCATTTAGGCAACCTGAGCTGTTGTTCAGGGTTCTACAAGGTAAGCTTAAGATTTTTTTAAGATTCATTAGAACAGAATTTAAAGCCCATTTCACAGCCATACTGCCAAAGATTTGTGGCATGTAGATATTTCAGTTATAATGAGATGCTATTGAATGCTGAACTTGGTTTCATAAGAGAATATGTGCATGTGAGCGTGATTGTCCCACCTTCTTCCTCCTGCTCTGGTGGTGGGCTGCATGTGGGTTCGTAGCAGGCCTCCTGCGACACTGGGATGGCTGTGATGATGCTGGCTTCACGGCCCAGACGTCGCTTTTCTTCCTCTTGCTGAAGGTTCTTCAGGATATGCTCGGCCCGCTGATGTGAGCGTGACACTGCCCGTGCTGAGAAGGATTTCTGGAGGGGGGGGTGGCACGGAGGATCAAACAGCACAGAGGCAGACCAGCAAGTACAGACATACAGAAAATCCAGAATGAGGGAATGCAGAAAGAAATCAACTACTTTGACAGTTTACATTTGCGTGTGTGCATATCTGCTCTAGCCTGAGGAGCATTTTGTAATGTAAAATGACTGGACAACACATTGATACAGTAACTCTCCGCCAGCTCACTGATCCCATGCTCAAATGCAGTACCGACCACAAAGAATTCAACATTTTAAGCATAGCAAATGAAACAATTTCAGACTGGTATTTGGAGAATTTGCTGTATCTTGTGTACAGTAAATGCCTCACAGCATTTGCACGAGTGCTCATACACATACATTTCCATATACATTGAACAGATGGTGTGAAAAGATACACAGCAAAGTCATTCTCATCCAATGACCATGCAGCAACAGCACAACACACAAAATGTCTGAATGTCCGATGCATGCTGTTATTTTCTAACAGTCACACTAAAAGCTAGAACACTTTTTTGAGACTCAATCAAGATGCAAACTATCCAAAATGACCCATGAGACTCCCGTTTCTGTTCCATGATGAAAAACCTACAGCTCCCAATGGAGGAAAAACAACATCCCTCTCTTCTGTCTTTAATGATCTGACGTAACAAGATGCATCAGCACAAACATTCGGACAGAAATACCAACTTACTATGGTATGGACTGACTGAATTAATGTGGGGTACTAAAAACAAAGACAGTCGATAGATAAATTATAGAACATGTGCTTGAAAGTCTTCAGTCTATAAAACATATTTTGATAATCATGCTTTTCAACAAAAAATGACAGGAAATCAAAACAAAACACCAATAAATCCTTAGCACAATGTCAATGACCATTTGAACCATTTGACAGACAAGATATTGCAGATTCCTTTCTGTATATATTCTATCACACAGTTTCTGGAATAGTGTGTCCAGATACACTACACAGCCAGAAGTATTCAGACACCTGGTCTGCGATTTGTGTTAAATTTTCCAAGTATGTGGTTGGTAATCTGCCAGGCTTTGGTCCTCTTTTGGGTTTTTGACCTGACTATGTTATGTGAAGTAAAGGCTGTACCTGAACACACCTGCTTATTTAGAACAACCTGTGGCTTATGTTTATTTGCATTAACTTGTTTTTATTTGCATTTTTACAATAACATTCCTTTTCGTTTTGCCTGCTTGAGTGACCTCATTTACATGTTTAGCATCAGTTGTGTCAGGGTGTTAGTGGTTCATGCGGTTTTGACTTTTTTGGTATTTGCCTTAGTACCCTGTTTTTAATTCTGTTAAATAAACTCCAAGTTGGTTTATTGAGTTTCATTTATCATAATGAATGTGAAATCAACAGAATAGTATGCTTCTTAAGAACAAAGCCAGGACAATATCATGGTGACGTCAGAGATCATGGTGAGATCTCCAGGTTGTGCATGTCGATGAACACTCAAACGTTAGATTAAGAATTTACCTATAATTTGCAAACTTGTCGGACACACACAGGTGAGTATACAGTAGCACCCCTGGTTACTCCTCAGTCCACAGTGGTTCTAGTTGACTCTTCACTTTATTTTTGCGGTATATTGCTGTTTTAATTATATATTTTCTACTTTTTTCTTTCTATAATAATTCTGATTTAGTTCAGTAAAATTGTATTCACCTTTTTATTTGGATTTTCATTTGCTGCTAGCGTTGTGTGCGTTTATATTTGCCTTTATTTAAACAGTTACACTGAGTCAGGCTAGGCATGAGCTAATATTGTGGCTGTGCGCTGGTTTGTAAATATATTCATCCCAATTTCTGCAGCCTTGACAGTGTTTGTTTTTATTGGGAGTTTAACTGTGAGCGGATAATAATTATTCTACTCTGAAAACTTAGAATGGCCTCAAAGCATCTCCCCTGTTGTGTAGCACTAAACTGAAACAAACTTTTTTAATAGTGTATCAAGCCACTTTTGTATCAAAATATACTATAATACGCCAAAGAACCTAATGGTGTAGCTCAAATCAGAAAATCCTTGTAGACAATGGGTGTCTGCATACTTTCGGCCAGAACATAACAATTACAAATGGAAGACTTTATCATCCAGGTAGGTCTGTGATGCCCCACACAAATGCATGTAAAATCAGTATGATTTGCTTAATGTCGCTACAATTTAAAGTTCCTATTAGTAATCAATGTACTGGATAAAAACAAAAACAGAGCCATATTGCTAAAAGTAATAGTGAGTAGACTTACAGACTGGTCTTCATTGATTGGGTCCTGGACACTGCCGGTGTTTTGAGGCACCCAAGGAGGGTCAAATATGGGGACGCAGGGCATGCCCAGTATTGGAGATGGCAGGGTGAAGTTGATGCTTGGCGGAGGGATCTGAAACAAAAGACAGACATAAGACAAGCCTGGTTGGTGATGAATGAAATCCCTCTGGTCACACCTCTAAGCAATGAGGTGATATTCTGTCACCTTAAAGATCTGCTGGGCTCCTTCCTCCATGCGAGGCCACACCTGGTATCGGAAACGCCACAGTGTATAAAACTTCAGGATGGAGTTGATGCGCTGGCAGGCCTCCTGGTGCTGGAACTCAGCCATCATCATTTCGGTCACAGCGTCTGGGACCTTTACTGCACACAGGAGGAACATGGCAGCTGGGGGGGAGGATAAGGACAGACAGGGAGGAAAAAATGAACGGGAGGAGATGAGCAAGAGTCAGGGAGTTTATGAAAGGCATTGCAAATTAATGTAGCTATTTCAGTAATAACAGTCTAGTTATGTTTCATTCAACAGACAAGACTGATTGTGTGACTGACAGCTAGTTTGGCTTTGAAGTCAAAGTTGACTCACTCCTCTCAGACCAAACTAACAACTAAACATAACATTGTCATGATGGAAAAGTGATATAGCTTTCATAGAGAACACAAACCGTACAATGCAACTGGTCATCATCGCAGATGTTAACCACATATTTAACCTCATGCCTGTCTGAAAAAACGATTAGAGGGATCAGAGGGTAGATTTTCCCAAAAACCCACGCAAGGAGTACTGTATGTCCTAAGTAATTATGACATTTTTGCTCAGTGACACAAGAAAAGTATTTTCCAGGGTCCAGGTTACATTCTCACTGGACCCTGAAGTCTGTCTACTAGGGAACCTAACTCAACTCAAACTATCTAAGGGGGTTAAGAAACTGACTGAAATCCTGCTTATAGTCACCAAGAAATGTATAGCTAGAAAATGGAAGCTAGACGCACCCCTTCCAATCAAGATGTGGTTGGAAGAAGTCAACAGTTGTGTGCCCCTGGAGAAAATAACCTACTGG
>JAPTHA010000013.1:11320789-11358651 GCA_029814585.1 Gymnapogon annona
GGTTTTGTCTTGGCTGACGCCTCTGGCCTTGTTAATGTGGGTGGGGGGTGTGGCCTGGTGGTGAACAAATGTGACTGCTGTGTGATGTAATGTAATGTTGTTGTCTAATGAAAAATAAAAAAAATAAAATATATAAAAAAAAAAAAAGAAAAGTATTTCGCACTAGTGCTGTAAAATATCAAGAGATTTTAGAAAACTACACTACCCAAACAATTGTCTTGGATGGAGATTTAGGCAGACCAGGTTTATATCAAGCTTTAAACATGTTTATCACTGCTGACATTTTAACATCGAGGTCTGAGGAGACCTCGATGTAGTGTAGTCAAGGAAATGCAGTTTTTGGCACTTTTGCATGAGCTTCGTCTTTCAGCTCTAGGGCTCATTTCTTGGTTACGTCTTTCAATAACTGCTTTTGGTTATTTCATTAGTTCTTGTACATGAAAACAGCCTTGCAGCGTTTTAAGGTAAACAGAGTTAATGCTGACCTATGGTCTGGACCCACAGATCTCACCAGGTCATCATTGTAAATGAGAAGTTGTTGTCAACTGATTTTACCAAGTAAACTAAAGGTTAAATAATTAAATAAATAAACAGATGCACAACCCAATGGTCCACTCACCGGCAGCAGCTGCCATGTGTTCATCCACACTGAGCAGGAGCTCCCAGGCCGCAGGCTGGATGTCTCCATACATGTCATCAGTCAAGATGGGAGCTGCCTTGATGAGCAGCGAAAGAGGTGCTGGGGACAGACTCATCACCTGGTTGCGTATATATTTGAGCATGCCGGTGTCCTTCTTCCCCTCAGTGTTGCAGTCAGTTGGTCTTCTTTTCATGGAAGGCGTCCTTAGACAAGACTTATCTGAACACTGAAAGTACAGAGATGAGCTAGAATAGTCTCTCAGATTTAAGTGATAAATATGCAAGGTAAAATTTTATAAGAAAAAAAACTGTTGGACATTGCCAGATTAAACAGATTTATTTACTAGATAAACGTATGCGACAAAAGATAAAATATCCTGGGATTAAAGTGACATTTGCAAGTAAAAAACAAGAAAATATATGATATGCACAAACATATTTATGAGAAAAAAGTTTAATTGTCAGATTAAAAATCTTATGTTTTGAAAACAAAAACTTCCAAAACCATTCTGTGATAATAAAATCATAAACGTAACCTTTTTCCCCTAATTTCTCTAGAATAATCTCAGAGAATGATTTCAGGGACTATAAATGACTACACTCTCCGATCTATGTTGTGTTCTTGTCAGGTAAAATGGCACAAACCTCTTTGGTCTTCTTTGCACGTCCACCAATGTTACCAGAGGAGGCGCTGTCCTCTCTCAGGCTGTCCACCGTCTCACCATACACCAGTTTGATGGCTCGTACCAGACGGGCACAAGAGCGGCTGTGGTGCTGGTAGCAGCGTGGGTGGCAGAAATCTATGTGGGTACAGATGAAACTCTGCTGGTTGCACAGTAAGATCATAATCTGTGCAGAGAGAAAAATGGAGCCAAGGTTAATTTGGAAACACTCAGCAAGGTACCGCTATATAAAGGGTATATATACTGTATATAAACGTACATGAAGCCAGGACATGTTGCGGTGGTAGTTGTCCTCTGCTCCACCTGAACCCTGCCCCTCTGGCTCTATACTGGGTTCACTTGTACTGAAGGGACTACCTGCAACCAGAACACAACCACACCTGCATCTGTACAATGTGTCAAATACCCCAAAAATAGAAGAAGAGTCTACTATGACTCCACAGGGTTAACAAATGCCAGAAATGAGAGTGGGTAAACATTTCAACTAAGATAGCATAGAACTTTCACTTTCAAACTATTTCATAGTGTGTTTTGTTCACAGCAATGCACAGAGAATTTTAAAATGCAATGTTTTGACCCATATACTTCATACTTGTTTGTGTTAGTCATTAAGATCACGTAAACAAAACTTAATGGATGACAAGGGCATGGAGTAAGAGCAAACCACTACATTTGGAAACAGATGCCTTTAAGTTACTTTTTCATTTATCTAAAATAACATCCTCTAAAAGGTACTTTTAATGGTTAGTAGATGCCTTTTAGGGACTTTTCCTGGAACTTATTTATTCCAGATTTCATTCATGTTTTCCATCGTTGGGGTACCTTGGCAGAGGCATGTATTGATAAATCTTGACCAGTTGTAGACATATTAAATAAACTGTAGTTGTGTGAGTATCTGTCATCAACTACTATGAAAAAAAAGGTAGACACGTGGAACTGTTTATTGCAATACATAAATTTGACTACAATTAAAATATGTTTGTTTTTCTATTCCCTGGTTCTACATGATATGAGCCAATGCACCTCTATTTGAGACAGGTACTTATTTTTGTGTAGTTCACTTGCTGTTATCAAAGGTATGTTGATAAAAATGATACGCCACAAGTTTTGTGCAATTATCTCAGCATGTGGCAGGTGGATTTCCAGTGTTCCACCTACGCCTACCTATGTCTGTGACGGTGTCCCTGCTGTGGGTTTGTGACAACAGCCCCTCTTCGTTCTCTGACTCTGAATCCTGCCGTGACAGCTTGGTGCTCTTCAGGCTGCCAGCGCGGCGTATGGATGACAGGGAGCCACCTTTCTTCACACGGAAACTGCGGGCCCCTTTGATCTGAAGCAGTCGGGAGCCCCCGATGCGGATCTTCCGAATGGGTGCTGGGAAAGAGAAGAAAACATCTGGCGTTATGTTGTCTGCTGAAGAATTACTTCTGCCCAAGAGAGACTATGACCCAGACCTATTAGTAACACCTTGTCTCACCTTGGACTTCCTGGGGCTTCTTCTCATCGCATGTGGTGTCTGACTTCAGCGTATGGCTGCTGCTGTTCAGAGAATCGTGTCCATCCTCATCATCGAGGATGCCTGCAAAGCTGATCTTTCTCTCATAGCGATGGCGACCGAGCTCTGGGTCCAGACGAAGACGACAGCTGTCCAGATCCTACAGCCAGCACAGCAAAGGAAGACATTACACCACAGGAAAAAAGATAGATGTAGTTATAAAAATGCCATCAGGCTCTCAGGGTTGGGCCAATCTTTTTCATTGTCACATTTGGAATTTTCAGGGGGAAAAAATTACAAAAACTTTTTTTTGCTTTTTTTACATTTATCAAACAGACGAAGCAAGCACTGGATTCAAATAAAAGCTGAAGTGTCTCATCAGTACACTCTGGCATTATTCAGCATGAATCTAGAGTCTCTGAGTCATAAGATGATGTAATTGAAAAACTACATCAATCTTTGACCTTCTCATGAACCATTTAATTCATAGCAAATTATCTAGAGTGTAAGTAATGTTCTTGGCATTATACTAAAATAAACAGCAATGGACAAGTAAAATACTCAAATAAAATTTTGTTGTACTTCAGAGCCTCTTCCATTTAAAGCCATTTGCTGTTTGATTAAATTCATTTTTCACGTGACCTACTTACTCACTAAATTACAGTAGGATTTTTATGTTTCTCTACTTCATATCCCAAAAAATGTGGTCATTGTACAGTATATAGTAAATTAATAGATTGGGCTCTTGTGATTACAAGTCATTGACTGTTTTCAGATTCAGCTTCAACTGTTCATGTTCAGGACATGTATTTTGATTTAACATTTTTTAATAGTAGTTTTCTACTGACCACGAGTGGTTCAGTGCGAGGCCGTGGTAAACAGGGAAAGGTTTCTCTCAGGAAAGTGGTAATTTCCAACAGCAGCTGGCAGGCAGCCATCTTCAGCGCAAAGGGACAGCCACACTTTGTCGGATTCACTGTGTCTGGATCAAAATTAGTCATAATAAGACAGGGTCAGTAATTTTGAGCATATACAGTATTGGATGAAATCGTGAATAACCTGAAAATAATTGGCTGTGACTTACTATCATCTAAATAGTCCTCTTCCTCATCTTCTTTTCTCATTCTCCGTTTGGTCTCCTCATCGTAGATGTAACCCAGGATGTTGGCAGGGCTCTCACTGTCTGAGTGGCACAGTTCGCTGAGCCTTGTGCCAATGGCCTGGTTGGATGGAACACACAGATATATGGTAAACTGTCCTTTAGTAATCAACATCCCATCAAATGTCTCTGACAAACTTACATCTCCCCACTGGCAGAAATGTTTGGCAGCGTTCCACTGGAGTTTCTGGTTTCTCTTGTTGCCAACAATCGGGGAGCGGCCTCTGGACAGGCCTCTTTTGGTGATGTTTACATGATGGCCTTTCATCCACTCTGGCCAGTTGCCACGGTTACAGCGGTGGACGAATCGAGCACATTCAAGGAACAGTGAAGCACGCGCCACAACTGGAGCTTCCTGAATGAGGACAGCAATTGAAATAGCAAGTGCATTTGTACATTTCTTACAACCAGTTAAGGTGTGGTTTGCATTAGAGTTGGCGAAAAAATTATCGCTAAAGAGAATCGCCATACAATTTGTGCAGATGACATTGACAATGTTTAGACATTTTGAATTGGTGTACAAATTTAGGGCTTTGTTGGTTTAAATAAACATGATTTATACGGTGATATATAGCTAATGCCGGTGGACATTCTTTTTGTTAAGTATTGAAAAGTGCATTTGTATCAAAATAGTATTGGAAGCCTTGCAGAGCTATAGTCCACTGCATTCATGTGTACCTTGTGCAATCAGACATACTGTACTGTAAAAATACCCTCAGCCACTTGATTTATTATAGTTATGACCACATATAATATATATATATATCAGTTTCTATTTTAAGATACAATATGTATGTACTGTATAAGTTTTTGCTGCAGTATGCTGCTAATTGTTTGTGCTGATTCTTGTCATGGTGCCAGGGTTTACACTTTTAACCATCATTTTAACCTTTAGAACCCATTTAGTTCAGTATTTGCTTGTCTTAAGGCTATCCACATATTTCCTGTGAGAAAAATGAGAAATAAATGAGTATTCCTGTTTCAACGCTGCAACAGCAAAGCTACAGCCAGTGTACAACTTTTGCACAGCACTGTATATTCTCAAATAGCCACAAATGATCCCCAAAATTATCCATAAATTATTATTATTATTATTGTAACACATATCAAATTAATCAATATAGAAGAAATAATGCCTGTTTTTTACAATATTGTCTTGCTTTTGATCCATCTATCCTTGTCTACCTTGGCTCATACATGTACTGCATGTGACCCCAAAATGTGTCGTAAAGCGCACCAGGTCAAGAGCAGCAGCGAGGATAGATGCATCAGGTATGGTTCCTGGCTCGCAACAGTTCAGGAGGAACTGGAAACGTTTCATGCCCTGTCGGATGGCTCCCAAATTCACCACATTTTTGTTCTTCATTGCCTCCTGACTGGCTGCAAGTCGCTCCTGGAAACCGTGAGGGCCTGGGAGGAAAAAAAGAAGGCAGAGGGAAAGAAAAGAGGACAGGAGAGCAGAGGGTAACAGCAAAAGAAGGGATGTTTTTTGAAAAACATGAAAGGATATTTGCGTTCAAAACATGTACAAAACTGTCAGCAGCACTGACATCCAGGACATTTAACAAATAGCAGTGAGGAGCCACTGACAAATGAAGCTGAGTGACACATGAACACACAGCCACTGGCAGATGTTACACTTGTATTTTCAATTAGACTTTTATGTACTCGTGTGGAAAAATAATGCAGATTTAATGATCAAGGCTCTATTATAATGTATTGCTTGCAATGGCATGCAGTCAGTCACATTGAAATGACAAGTGTAACCATAGTCGTACAGAAGAAAGCTGTATGCATTCTGTTGTTTTGTCACTTGACTGAAACTCAGGCATTGGAAATTACCACCCGACATCACCACAGAAGAGACGGAGAGAGCACTGACAGAGTCATGCTTGAGGTAGCAACAAAGATACGCTCTACAGCAGAAAGATGGTTTCAAAGACATGAGATATTTATAAATTCCAGTGACCTCTGTTTCCTCTCTTCCCTCCTTTGCAGGACAGAGGAGAGGAGGGGTGGGGGGTCACAGTCGGAGAGAGCAGAACGTGCATTATTGGACAGAAGGGGATGTAAAGTTGTTGCGGAAGAAAAGTCAACACATCAGTCCACTCCTAACTGGGAGTGGGATTTTCAACACATCTGAACGCCTCAAACTATGATCCTACATCTGACATAAATTCCTTATCTAATATACATTTATACTTCATATTTAGAGCATATTTTAAATCCTTGCACACTTTCTGTAGCCAAATCGATGCAGTTTTATAAACATATTGGTGGCAGTGAAACCCACCCAAAATTGAATCACTATACAATATAGGATCAACGTACTCCGTATGGTCTCAGACATCATCTTAGATGCACATCTAAAATTATTTATTAGACATGCCACTTGAGGCAAAGAAAAGATAACACCATAATGTGGACATTGTGAATATCATACCATGTCAAGCTTAAACACTCAATTTGTTGGGGGAGTAGTGGACTTCCATGTATTTAACTTGGTAGTTTAACTTTGGTTTTTAAACAGTATTTAAACATCAGGATCAGTGGTTTCAGGTTTGCCATACACAAGGGTTATTTTAGTCATGGTGGACATTGTTGCATACAGTGATATTGCATTGTGCGGTAAGATTCAAATCGTGTTTACAGATATATTCGAAAAAACATGTCAACATTCACTGGCTACGCTTAACTTTATGAAAGTCAGACAAAAGACAAAAGTTTAATTTTAAATATGCTTTTACTTTACCTTTTGTCACATATGGCTAAATTTTACAATTACCTGTGTCTTTGTGGTTATGTGACATTTCCATTTTGTATTTATTGTTCTGTAAACTGTCTACTTTTTCCTTTATAGTTCTGGGTAACAAAATAACTTCATGTCTTTCAAGGCAAGTTATTTTGTAGTTTCCCCAACACTATAAAATGAGGTTTTTCAGAAAAGCAGAGAGTGATGGGTTGAAAATAACACATCCACTTGACAGAGTGAAGCCTACAGGCAGCTGTCCTGCAGAGCTGACATGGACAATGGCAGACGGAACAACTGGTGGGTGGAAACACACCACAACTGGTGAAGTGAGACAGGACCAAAGGACAGCACACGGACAAACACTTGGCAGGGAGAGAGATAGAAAGAGAAGACGATGGGGTCATGGGTGGGCGAGGGTCACCCCGGGGTGGGGGAGGTCTACCATCTTTCTCTTCTGTGTGGTGAAGCTTGGATGGATTCCTCCTGCCAGACCTCCATTTACCGAGCCGCTTGAAGAAATTCTCCTCCTCGTCCCTGCCGTACTCTGGCCCCGCAGCACCCCCTTCTGACAGCTTCACCGCACTGGTGAACTTCACCTACGGCATTCACAAACACAAGCATTATACTGTACCGGCCAGTGACGTGCGGTTAAGTTGTTGGCTGGTGAGGCACTTACTTCATTCATCACAATCAGTTTACAAACATGTGAATCTAAAGAGCATCTTATTCACTATTTGATTGGCAGCAGTTAAAGGGTTACTTTTAAAATCTCACATCAGCTTTAATATACACACAGATACAAACAGTAGCACACAAAAACAGCACTTTTCATTTAAAAAAAAAAACAAAAAAACATTACAATGGTCAGTGGACTAAACCTTTTTTACGCCACTGAATGGTTTGATGTGTGACAATATTTTCACAGGACAGCTTTTAAGTTGTGGCGGATAAATACAACAAAATAAAATGATACCTAATCATATACAACTGAAGCAGAATCTGGACACGCATGAAGACTGAGTCGCTGAGATGCGACAGAGAGGATCCGGCAGTTTTACTGTAACTGACTGAACCCCTGGGGTCACTAGCGGCCCCTACCGATGAGGCAGGAGAACTGCATGCCTCACCCAGAGCCTTTTCACAGTCCATTTTAGTCTCGCTGCTCAGCACGAGAAACTCGTTACACACATACAGTTGTTGAAAAAAACAATCAGCTAAACTATGGAAGTTCAGTTCATATAGCAAAGGTGTTTGAACATTTTAATATCGACATACAAAGAGACAGCAATATGGTCTCACTGCACAGCGCCAGGACAGTCAGCATAGTGATTGCATAATCCAAGGTGAGGCTGAGGCAGGTGCTGCCTCATTGGGCATCTCTTTGCAGTATTTAATTAGTAAATGAGAAAAATCAGCATTTTTGATTAAAAAAATAGTCTAAAATGGGCCAAGTTGAATTAAAAATAAATATATATCACAAATTACTGTTTAAATGTAACCATTTATTTCTTTTTTCTTTTCATGATGACAGGTGAGGCCATGCCTCACTTGCCTCCACTTACTGCACGTCACTGGTACCAGAACATGCAATATACACTGCTACAGAAAAACCCATTCATCGCTATAACCAATCAGAGACAGGACATCTCAAAGTAGCATTAATTAGTACTATAGGTCTGTAGTTCACTCAACAGGCAGAAGGTTCAGGATTCATACACAAAATCTAAGACTTTACAAAAGAGTGGAGTTTCCAATTGGACTCCATTTGTACACTCAAGCTTCAAATACAGTATGCTTTCCTAGTTTAATCATAAAGTCCCTCTATTTCAGTGGCTACAGCTCTATAAAGTTGACATGCACTGACTTATAAATTCTGATATGAAACAAATATTTGGTTCAGAGAAATACTGTACAAGTCATACATATACATGGTTTTCAGAAACATATAACAGCAACACTGTGTTTTGCGTGAGAATAAGATGGCACAAAATCACAGGTAGGAGCCAAACTGACTCGATGTATCTGCCTTAAATGTTAAAAATTAATATAAGGTCTCTGATCAAGGTGCTCTGATCTGTGTATTGCAATTATTTACGTTGCTATGGCAGTGTGCTAGAATTTCGGCATTTCAAATGATTATAATTTAGTTTTATATTCAAGCTTTTCTTTTGCATAATGTTCTTCAGATTCACTATGAAGTATAAAAAATCCCCTCCATATGAAATACTATCTGTTTAGGAGTTACTGTTTAATTGCAGTACTCCTGTTTATTCGTTAAAATGAGGCCATACTGACTGCAATGTCATAGCTGTAATACACTTATTCTGAAGTATCTATATACTGAATAATAGTGATTATAGAGATAAAGAAAGAACTGTTCATTTTCAACAAATGGCCAAGATCTGATCCAAAGATGAAGTACAACTGAACTACTGTCACAGGACATCATTTTAATTTTAAAATATTTTACAAATAAGTTGTTTCCTGCCCTTTCCTTTAAATGTTTACACACACTAAATCCTATAACTCTGTGGCACAGGTGAAGTATAAACTACTGACCTTTGAACTCTGACGTATGAAAGACAGTCGATCCACTGAGCTGATATCCAGCAGGTCTTCAACACCATCGGTCAGTCCCGACAGAGATGAGCGCTTTAGCCAGTTACCTGGAGACAAAGGAGTTTAGAAGATTGCACATGAAAACAAACGAGAAAAAAAAAAGAAAAAGAAAGCACTACTCAATACAATAACACTACAATGACGACTGGACGGTACATACTCTACTATAATTCACATGCACACACAAGGGCTGAATAAAGGAAGAGTCATTTGTAAATAGCATAGCATGAGGGCATTTCATTTAACAAACTTTCACAGACAGGTTCATTTAAAAGTAATGAGGTAGAAAATAATTTTCTTGCTTTTTGTAAGACAACTTAAACAAAACACCCTGGTCAAACAGCATTTGACAATATGTGCAATGGATGGAGTGAGCACATGTCACCAACCGATCACTCGATCTATTTGCCATTTGCCAAATAATGGTTTAACTTGGGTTTAAAATGACACCATGAACAGACAGGTATGATACATTTATGAAGATGGCTCCACATTGACATACGTAGGACAGAGAGAGTGAGTGGTAGGCGTACAGTCCCACGGCACGCTAAGGAGTACAAGAAGGAACACAAAACAGACCAAAGAGATGAAGTGATTCGGTGTTGAGGCAGATTGTGTTCTGCACGTACAAAACACAGTGAATTTCAACATGGAAGTGACATCATAATGTAATGAGGCATGGTCATGAAAATACAGAGAGTACACTACAAAAATCTGATAGATGGAAATAAATATAAGACCTAGAGAGGATCAAACAAATGTCATGTTTGCTTTGAGGCAAAGTTTTAGGCATCTCATGTGACATTTTAAGAGAAACTGCTGCAATACTTTTACAGTGGTCATCCCTTAGTGTAAAAATGAAACATGCTGTCTTTGGTCCAGTGTTACATTCGTTCATTCTATGCGATTGTAGAAAGTGTGGCACAATATGACATAATAATTACAGGCAACTTCTGGAGAGCTCTGGCCTTTACAATTAATCATTTTAAATGTGGTAATTTGTTAATTATCTTTTTTAATAAAACTCTAATTGGACTTTTAGTTGCTGGCCAAAAAAAGCACACTAATAACATCACCTTAGACTATAAAAATGATGAGATTTTACATTCCATGCATGCTTGGGCAATATCTGTTGTCTTCATTGTGAGTTTTAAACATTTAACCTTACCAATTGGCAATTTGAGTTTCTTGCGAAGGGAAATGCGACGGGATCTGGAGCGAGACCGCCGGTCGGTGGTGGTGCCTGAGTGAGCTGTGGTGCACTCTGACGTATCCTGTTCTGATTGGCTGCTGGTGTCACTGGCGGCACTCTGGGACTTGAACATTTTTCTCCAGAAGTCCTTCCTTCCCAACAGAGCACCAGGGATCTGTTCTTCACTGGAGGGACAGAAAAATATAGGCAGAGAGGATTTGAATGTGTTTGTGTCTTGTAGTGTTCAGTTACATTGTCGATATCTGTGATCTGTCCTCTTTTAAGGGTGATGGGGGGAGCAACAGGAGGAGTTTGACCATGTAACAATTAAAAAACGTTTTCCTGGTTCAAGCACAGAAATGGCAGCTGGGCTGGAAGTGGATGGTGCCACAGTATATGCAGGTGCTGTGAGGTGGACACTCACTGTTCGGGGGTCTGGGGGGGTCTGCTAGAGATGTAGCTGCGACACTCATCTGCAGCACTGGAGACCTGACCCTTCTCCCCGGACACACCCGCCTCTGACCTGCGCACACACACACCCCGACACACAGACAGAGCTCTCAGGCCACCTGATTCAGACAGTAACTGGACTCTCCCAGGGCCACAGGCCTCAGCCTCATTTCAACACTTCGAAGTCTTTCTTGTCCGATACTCACTCACGAGTCAAACAGTAAGCTTTAAATAACAGTCTGACAAATCTGACTTTCCTATTTTCGGACGTGGGAACCGTCAACACTTTATCATCTCACGGAAGAAAAATGGTGGAACACTTTGGGCCAGATCCACAAAAGGATTATGCACCTTTTATAGTCACAAAATAGGTGTGAACAAGTCATTGCATGTGATTCACTCAGCATCACCAAAAAAGGATGGTATTCACTGACAACTGCACTGCCAAGCAGATTGTGGCCAGTCAGTCAGACACTGGTTGGATGGCATCATTATGTATCTCAAGTGTTCCACATACTTAAATAGAACTAGAACTGATGATCAGATGATCACATTTATACATAGTTATCCCATACATCTTTATTCCACTCAGAATTGCAGAAGACACAACATTAATGACTGTCATATCCTGGCTGATCTGCTTTTAATGACGATACAGCTGTGCGTATATGTGCAGAACATTCACTGACGTTCACAGATGCGATAGACATCTATCGTTAAGTACTCAAAAGAACATCTCTACAAATTCTGCAGTAAAATTGCAGACATTGTATCAAGTATTAATCAAACCTGGTTCAGACATGCCTGAGCTCTGTGTGGTCATCTCTGCTAAAAAAAAAAAACTAATAAAAAAAAAAACAGATGCAATCTGAGGGTGTTTGCCGTTTTCATTGTGGTCCCAGCTCTGACTAAAATGAAGAGAAGTGCCTGGAATACTAGAAGCAATGTGGCACATAACAACAAGAAACTGAACTTAGGTCCAAACCTTTATAGATGTGTTTTATCCCAGTGTAAAATTAGTACAAAAGCTTTTGTGAATAACAGTGACTAGCATGAGCAGACTATAGATGTAAAAAACTTTTCCAACAGCAATTTCCTGTGCAATTAGCAGGCGAAATCCATACTTTGTGGACCTGGCCTTTCATTGTTCCAAGATGTCTGCAGAGTAGGCAGTCCTTCCCTCTACCAAAAGAATGTGGCCCTTTGTGGCCAAGATCACAACATGATCTGAGTGGTCATCTCAGTACAGCCTCGTCGGATCTTCTGTGTGTTCGCAATTAAAAGCTGTCCACTTGTGATTGGACCATGAAAAATGCCAGGCTTGAATAGGGCCTTTCATAAGGATATTGATACTAAACACCCCTCTACATAGTAATGTGTTTAGCTTAGGTATATGTTAAACTTCTGACCTCAACTAAAGGTGGCAATGAGCTCCTTCAAAAAAAACCAAAACATAACCACAGTCACTTAAGAAAAAAAAAACAGATGCAGACAGGACAGGAAAAAATAAATGGAAAACAAAGCTAAGCAGTGATGGAAAGCATTTTACTAAACTGTAACCATCCACTATGGCTGGATGAGCAATATTTAAATGTCATTTATAGGTTGAGGGATTTCAGATCAACAGTTAATGACATTTCAGCTGTAATGGACACAGCTGGAGCAAAACTGTTACAGGAGAATTAAATACAACATTGTTACAACTGGACACCACATGAAGTCATTCAGACCATTTCTGGCCAAGGAGCAGTACCTCCTGGGTCCAGTCGGTTTGGTCTCCTCCTTTTCATCTGGTTTCTTGGTGGCTGTGACTTTTTCAGCACTGTCCAGGAGTGCGCTCAGTGCAACCCTGCGAAACACGTTTCCATGGGCCTCTTTTATGAACTGCACCAGCTGGCGGATGTCACAGTACAGACCCTGATAGGGAGGAGGGTGACAATCAAGTGAGAACAAGGCATAAATTACTCTGCCATTGGGAATTTTTGTGCATGCTTATATGCACTCAAGTGTGGTACTAGAGCTTGTTTGTTAAGCCACAATCCCCAGCTTGTGAGTGGGTGGCCTCTGATTCTGTGCCATGCTTAAGCCGGTCTTGAAAAGTGTGTCATCTTTCGCCAACGTATGCAGAATTGCCAGCATTCGTCATGAAAGGTGTGATCCAAATCACCTCAGCGGGTGCATAAAGTAGGGAAAAGTGAAGTGATATGACAGACCAATGAGATTGTATCGTTTACAAAATATCTATTTTCATTTAAAAATGTATTTTAAATAGAAAATGCAGGACATAATAGAAAATGCAGGACATAATAATACCACTGGACACTATAACAATGCAAGAAAATTATAATAGATAGCAACAAGCTATCTGACAACTACTGCAATCTATATAAGATGACGTTACTTTTTTTAAATGACTTTTGTCCTTTTTCTTTTACACTGAATTTGAAACTCTACTGTTCAAACTATTTTTCATACTTCTTTGTCTAAGAATGAGTTGGGACAGTAATGGAAATGCAAATAAAAAAGAAAAAGCAGAGAGATTAAAATTTACTTTGAGCGGCTTTTCACAGTTTAAAAAACATCATAGATGATATTCTGACTTCATTAGATATCAGCTTTGAAATTTCGCTAACATGATGTTTACCATGTCAACCCTAGAAAAAGAATGCTCTCTCCCTTGGTATTCCCCGAGGAGGAACATAGAATAAATAACTGAGAGCATTAATTTCTCCTGAGGATACTCAGTGTGCGCTGTGTTATCGTAGCAGCTTGAAAATTATCTGTTGGACTTCAGATAAAAGCTATTCAGTGTGGGCATCCGAAACAGATGCCTGAGCCACCTCAGCTGGCTCCTTTCGATGTGGAGGAGTAGCGGCTCTACTCCGAGCTCCTCCCTGGTGGCAAGGCAACCCTGTGGAGGAAACTCATTTCATTGTATCCGGGATCTTGTCTTTTGGGTCATGACCCAAAGTTCATGACCATAGGTGAGGAGGAATGTAGATCGACCGGTAAATTGAGAGCCTCACCTTTCGGCTCAGCTCTCTCTTCACCATGACGGACCGATACAGCGACCGCATCACTGCAGATGCTGCACCGATCCGTCTGTCGATCTCACGCTCCATTTTCCCCCCACTCGTGAACAAGACCCCGAGATACTTAAACTCCTCCAATTGGGGCAAGGACCCCCCCACCGAACTGGAGAGGGCACACCAACTTTCTCCGGTCGAGAAAGGTGGTGATAAACATTTCTTGGTTTTATTATATAAAATGGTTGCAAAGTGTTTCATAGTTTGGTTTTACTTTATTTGAGTTCAATGTTGAGTCAAATGAATATCAAGCATGAATTAATTATTAGAACCGTGTTAACTTAGCAACTTAAATGTGATTTCAAATATTTGTCATGTTCTGACAATAAAAATTTAATAACATCATTGACTGGGAAGTCCAAGTGAACATACTGTAGGTGTGATATTTCCAAATATTTTGCTCATATATTTAAGGTCAGAGTATTTGATAGAGTTAATACCCTCTTAATTAGAAATAAAGAGAGAATATTGTCATGTAGGGACTTTTGTGTTTTTGGTAGCTACTATGAGAAATATTTCACACTGAACTTTTAACCTTTTTCTCCTAAAAAGAAAGATTTAGAAATATGATTGTACATCTGACATAGAGATTGAACATTTACAACAAAGAATGAATACTTAAATAATTAAACCAATCTGCATTTGGATTAGTTGTAAATTAATAATTCAATACAAGATCCATCATGAATAGCTGAATTTTTGAGATACGACTATTTAAAGGATTATACTGAAGGTGGGCCAACAGCCTCAGTTAATGATGTCATACAAGACTCACCAGGTTCTCAGGACTGTGCAGCTCATGAGTGGTCGAGGCGCAGCGGGTGATGAGGGACTTGAACATGCAGCCCACCACTACAGCCTCCATGTTCTGGGCCACTGACTTGTTGTCCCCTGTGGTGAAGTTGTTCCCAAAGCCCGCCTTGTCTGGAAGCAACAGGGAGGCGGGAGAGACCACGGATCACACAGGAGGTGGTTTAGTCATCGCCGAGGAGAACATGTTTATTGACAGCTGACCAGCTTGAATATAAAACAGTTAGCCCGTACAACAGGGAGAGAAGGGGTGGGGTGGGGGGTGGGCTGGGGGGCAAAGGAAAAAGGTTTATAAAGCATATGGGGGAGAAGCAAACTGAAAATAATTCTGGGAAGGAAATAAGGAATACATGCAAGTGACTAAGGCCTGCTATTGAAACCATTAGGGCCTATTCTCTTGGTCCAGTTATTATCAATATAGAAGCTCTGTATAAACCAGATTCAGCAAATGAAGTCTAAATTTTGGATTTGCAGGCGAGTTTTGTCACTTTCGGACAGCGTGAGGGGTGCAGAAATGAAAGCGGTGCCTAGGGAAGGGTCTGATCGGGTGAATGTATTCATTTTATTGCTGATATTGTATCGACTGTTATTGATTATTATTGATCATGTGTATCTACCGATGTTTCTTTTTTTCGCCCTCCTGGACCTCTCACCTGCACTGCCGTACTCTGCAAGAGAAAAGAGGCGGGGCACAAGTTGATTGACATCAGGCCAGCACAGACATGTACGCTGTGTCAGAAAGGACACGGCACCCCACCTCCGTTGAGGAGGTGAACTTGAAATGCACACATACAGCCCCGCACAAACAGAACACACACACCAACAAACTACACAAGGTGCCCTGTGCACTTTCAGAATTAAAACACTCATCAGTTCAGTAACTTGCCAATTGCGCTGTCATTTACTAACCATATTGTAGTGTAGGATTTTTTAAATTCAGGGCAAAACTGAATTGGCATGCACAATGTGTCTCAATGCTCAGCGATAAGGTTGCTGATTGAGCAGAGATGTAATGGGCAAAGCTTTGGATTGGCAAGTGTACAGAATGGATGAGTGAGTAAGGAAGGCAGGATTCAGCTCATTGAGGTGGATGACGAAAAGGAGGGAGGATGGAAGCAGGAGGAAGAGGAAGACAACAAAAAGGGACACAAAACGACAAGTGACAAGTGGAGAGGAGAACACAGATATAAACAGAGATAGCGCTGGAATGCAGAGTCGAAGTGTGGGGTGAGACAGCCGTAGTGCAATTCAGCTTTGTCAACCACACAGGAACTTGGTTATCATCAGATATTGCAGAAATTTTGGACATACTATCCTGTAATGTAGCACTCCTGATGGAGCTCGGAGTGTGATGCAGATATAAAGCAAATAAACAAAAACAGAGTAGCCTTGGGTGTAAACATCTGAATGATACTGCTCAAACTCTCTGTTGTCTATAGTTATTTGATAATTGATTAATCACATAAGTCATTTGGCTTCTTTTTAGACAGCTTCTAAAAAGTCAGTTCATTGTTCTTTGTCTTTGCAAATTAGATTTGCATTTTGGACTTTCTGAGACCAAAGGATTAATCCATTAATCAAATAACTCATTACAAAATAAATCACTTGTCCAGTGAGTTTTATTTGTGGCCAATAGAAACCTGGATTTATGTAGAGTATTTCCATCTAGTAATAGAACCACAAGAAAGGTGAAAAAACTCAATAAAAAAAGCCTGAAAAACCAACATGACATATAATAGTCATAATATTGTGAGAGTACAGTTGCACTATTAGAAACTTTGCAATATTACAAACCTTAAATCATAATATTACAAGGAAATACCTCAAGTTCCACAAGAGAAATGACAACTCAAAAAGTCTCAGTGAATCCAAACACAGCAGCCTGGCCCCAGTAGCCACTGTTTGCATTTGATGAATTCATACTTGCTTGTTATGTCGTTTCATACTGGCCAAATCCATTTATTTTTTCATGACTGCTCCTTCCTTTGAACTATTTACCAGTTTTCTCTCATGATATTATGACTTTATTCTTCAAATGTTAAATTAGTTTTGCCATGGGTGTGGCCTTCGTGCTTCATTTTTGGTTGAATAGCATTGTACCCAACTCATTTTTTGTGTGCGTCCAGGTCCACTCACACACTCTTCATACTTACTATCCGTGATGGGCTCCATGCAGAAGCCCAGCAGAGCGTGAAGGAAGTCAACTATGTTGTTAAGGGAGTCTTTGTTGACGTACTCTCTCATTGTTTGGCGAAACTGCAGCTTGTCCAGCTTATAGAGGCTGGTCAGACAGTTCTGGGCCTGTGAGAAAGAAGTTCAACTTTAATTTCTGCCTCATGCTTGTGTTGCTTCCACTTTCAGTTTAAAAGGAAATGTTTGGATTTGTTGGAGAAATAGATGATGTCACTGAAATACTTGGGAAGACTGTTTTTTTTTTGGCTACACTATGTATAATGTGCTGCATGCATATAGCACACAGAGTTGCTGCCTTCACATGACACTTCCAATACAGTCAGTGAAACTGGTTACAAAATGTGTTACAGCAATGTGGAGGTAGTTCAACTGGACGACTCGGATGCATTCTGTGAACATGAAAATTGTAAAACCACTGGCTACAATTCATCCGTCCACTGAAATCTCAAAAAATATAGTGTATTTTCACGACCATAAGGCGCACCGTATTATAGGGCGCACCTTAACTGAATGGTCTAGTTTTTTAAAAAAATCATACATAAGGCGCTGCATATATGGTATAATAGGTAATGCGGTTAGTGACTGAGTTTGCATTTCTGAAAAAGTCCCACTTTAATCTCCTGGCAAAGGATATTGTGGCGAGCATAGATTAGAGCTTCAGCTTCTTTACATTTACCAGCCCAATCAAGTAGTCTATTTATTAACGTTTAACGCATACCGCGACATAAGTAATGGCAGGACAACATTAAACACACAGTCAGGCCCGTGTGGTGACACAGTAGTTGCAACTACTGTAGTCACGGGGCGGACCACTGTTACTTCAGTGACGCCCCCTGACAACAGTAACCATAGCTACTGCAGTCAGGGGGTGGACCGATGTCACGTTGGTAATGCCCCTGACTACACCAGCCATAACTACCATAGTCAGGGAGCCGATTGCTGTTACTTCGACTTTGACCATATATAAAGCGCATCCTATTATAAGGTGCACTATCAGTTTTTGAGAAAAGTAAAAGCTTTTAGGTGCGCCTTATAGTTGTGAAAAACGGTAGACAAAAATAAGAAATGAAACACCAGCAAAATTAAAATTGGATTTTAAAAAATGTTTTGCGGTGATATTTTGTCAATGACATAAGTCTGTGGGGATATTTCAAAACTGAACCAAGCACTCTAGAGGACGCTTCATCACCATCAGGGAGGTCTGCACAGCACCTGCTCAGACAGAAAATAATGAATGTGATAATGAAATATGACTATGATGCGTCAGATTTATCTTCAGCTGAGGCATGACGGGAGAGGTGGTGTTGGGAGTATTTTAGTAATGCACTCATAGTGCCTGTTCTGGTGATGTCCCTTTGTAAAGAGTGGTAAAAACCATCAACATGATCAATACAAGAATCTTATTTTTAGGAATAAAATCACACACGGGAACTGTGTGTAACTGAATATAGTAGGCCTATGAGACTGTGTGCATTGGTAATAACGCTAGTCCTTAGAGAGATAAATATTGTGGTGTAAAATGTTGGAGGAGCACTGGTCTATTTCTAATGCATCGGCTGGTATATGGGAAATGGCTATAGACCAAATCAACAGCTGAGATTTCAAAGCCATAAAGAAGCTGACTGAAGACGCAACAAAATCCATAAACCCTCCCAGAAGGTTATGTGACACACATATGACCTTCTGAACATGCAGTTTATCTTAGATTGTTTTATTCTGCAAGTACCCTGCCCTGCAAATGTGCTCATTGCAGGGCAATTGCTCTTATTAGACATAAAATGTCTAATCATTCTTTCTTATTAGAAAGAATGATTCATCATTCTTTCTTATTAGACATTTTATATGAATTTTGTCAAACTGTTTAAATTAATTAAAATCGGAGTTGTAGACAAAATGTATTTTGAGGTTTATCTGACCTTGGAGCACCAATTTCATTTAAGTCACCGTTCATGACTGAATCCATGTTTGCTGCGAACATGAGGAAATTCCCACAAAGTATTCCTGACTTGTACATGGGAATAGGCCTGAAAAGCACTGGCTCGTGGAGGCAGAAAATAAATTACTTTGCTTTATGAGAGATTCAAATGAAGTGCTGCTTTTGTAGCTGGTCTGCGGTTTGTTTTGCACCATCACATCTGAACCTAACCTATGTAAATAAGGGAGATTTAAAGAGGCTTTCCTTGCAGGGCATTCTCTTTTCATCAGTTGCATTGATCCTATGATTCCTATGTGCTGGAGTGGGCATTTTCTTTCTCATCTGTTACTTTATTTGATAGTAAAAACTATCCAACTGCGTTAAAATAAATCTGCTCTACTCTACATTACTGAAGTTACAAACTAGAGTACTTTCAGGATTCATTTCACTTTCATAAAACATTTAATACACGAAAGGACCAAAGCAATTAATAATTAACAGGCATTACAAACTGTGCTAATTTGTGTTAACGTCACATATTCGACAGTGATGGTCAACTGAGGTGGAAGAGAGAGGCTGACCTGCATTCTGAGGCGATCCCCAGACAGTCCGCGGTGTCCCTCCCCACAGCCGTAAGCACACCCTAGGGACTTGACTATTTTTATGAGCATGGTCAGAGCCAGACGGTGAGTGCTGAACCCAGATCCCTCTTCCTGTGCGATAGCAAAGACAAAACATCAAGGTTGAGTTGGACAAAAGACGTTTCATTTGTCCTAAAGGTCTAATTAGAATCTTGCAGAAACAGCCTTAACACTAGCTGATGGAGGGTTTCAATTAAGCCCAATTTTAGGAGCATGTTATTATTAAATTTAATAATCAAAAACATAATCAATACATTAACATAACCAACACAATTGTGTGATTTTTTTGTAAGTATTAAGAGGAAGCTTGATAGCATGTTACATTCTTTGCTAGTTAACAACCAAAAATAGACTAGCTAAGGATGAAAATGTGTAGAGTTGACAGATTTTCATGTGAATTATTTCTAATGTATTTAATATCAGGTTGCTTCGTGTTTTTCTTCTAATAGTGGTTGGCGTTATTGGCGAATCATTCACAGTGTATGTTCAGCCTGGCTGCAAGAACACAACACAATGTAGAATTGATTATGTTGGACGCTACAGTGAAAACAAACCTTTTTATCATTTTCTTTGTTATTCTTCACATCATCTTTGCTCCCTTGTCCACTTCCTCCACCACTTCCTCCTCCTCCACCACTGTCTCCATCTCCTCCACCTCCACTTCCTCCTCCTCCTCCTGGGGCCGCTCCACCTCCCTGCGCAGCTCCAAGGCCCTGGCTCGCCGGATCTTTGGCTCGTGCCTCCTGGTTTTCTTTGTTGTCAGGTTTGGACAGCCTCTTTCCCATGCCGGGCACCATGCCCAGCTGCAGCAGGCAGTCGATGATGTTGAGGGCCACATCACAGATTCTGGAGCTGATGTCGTGGCTGAGGACGGCGTAGAGTGCACGCAACACAGCCTTGTGAAAATGGAGAAGGAAAAATAAAGTTAGAAATAGGACCAATATCCCTGTATCTCACCAGCATGTTCTATCAATAACAAGTTGAATTTGCGAGGTTGTCGTTAATCCCCTGGCCTGAATGCAGGAGATCAATCTCCCAATAAGGGTCGGTTGTACTTTCACTGGAGAAGAACTCATCTAATTAAATAAAAGTCCAGATATCACTATAAGTGCTCAATAATATCTACAACGATACCTGTAAACATTCCCATGTTAAAAGTCCATTATAAGTCAGGGCAAACGTTAATATACTTCAAAAATTCTTAAAAAATACAAAAATCAAAATTTCTCAAAAACGTCAATCTTCATAGACATTGTCCCAAGGAAATATGTAAAATTTTAAATAAACCCAACCAGTAGTTTTATTGGTCAGGATGTTTGATGCAATTCCTTACAAAGACGGTGAAGATGACAACAACCCCGGACACAGTGCTTTCCCTATAGTTCTGGAATATTGGTTGGTGAAGTAAAAACTAAAAATACACTTTTGACTGAATCATTTTAATATCATGAAGGGGCTCACAGTGAGATCCAACATGCCGTTCTTCAGGACAAAGTTATTGGTTCCCTCAATGTTCTCGCCCTCCTCCAAACATGAGTAGTTGATGCAGGAGTCGGTAAGGCTGCGCGGCAGGTTGGCGCAGGCCAGCGGCTCCACTGGGATCTCGGGTACAGTCACAGGGTTGCACAGCTTCTTCATGTGCTCGGTGAAAAAGTCAGCGTAGCCCACATTGAAGGAAGCCACAGTTGTGTTGAATGCTGCCATGGTGATGGTGGAGATCTGGGATCGAACTGAGGATTAAGAAGGCCTGTCACGCGTTGTGATTACAAGAAAGCCCAACTACATTTTAATTACATTAGCTACCTTAGCTTCATTACCAGTAAAACAGCAATCTCACTGTTTGGTGGAGCATGTTTACATTTTTGGTAAAAAAAATTTGGATACCATTATCGGTACTGGACAAATGCATTTAAGGGTTAAACATTTAAATTAGCAGCAATTTAGCAGAATTCTCGGTAGTTCGGTAAAACTAAACCTTTATTTTTAATTTTAATAATTTCGTCAAAGTGGGAAACTTAGGAGTAACTTTTCTGGTTTTATTCTCTTGTAAAACATTGTCCATCTAGTGGATTGAGTTATTTATGGATTTTAATTAAGCAGATTGTCCGCATCCCAAAGCAAAATCTTTTTTTCAGGAACAAAAAAAAAAAAACTCAATCAGACATAACATTTTCTACCTAACCACTGATCAGCTAATTATTGAATTCTTTTGGACAAAAATCTACAAAAAATTGTCATAGCTTGTACTTAATCAGTTATCATGTACATTACTTTAAAAATTGACTTTTAAGGGTGGATTTAAGGATATAAAAGTACAACATGGTTTGAAGGAGGTTTACAGTAGGAGAACAGGTCGTTAGAAATGAGTAAGTCTTCAGAGCATTTGAAGATTTTTTTTACATTGGTTTTAACATTTGTCAGACAGTTTTATTTTTCCTTCACCAGATTCTCTTATCTTTGAACATGACACAAACAGTCAGGAGTTAATCATATTCAGAGGGTTCAAATCTGCCTTTTCTGTCCATTCTACTTGTTTTCCTTCTACTCTATTCTCGGTCACCATTATCTGTCAGACCCTTGCTATTTTTACATCATGCTGTCTTTAAGCCAAACAGCAGGAACATGATTGAATGTGGAGCACAGTCTACACCATGCACTGTTTATTTGTATGTAAATTGTGTTACGAGAATATTACTGTTACATAAGCTTGCCCTATTTCTGCTCTGCTCAGTGGAGCCAGCAGCTGACATCCTCTAATTATTTTAGATGATGGTTTAGAATATCTTTGATTGATGCATAATGACATACATTTTTTAAAACAGTGTCTGCTTGCTAAGTTTGTCTGAGTCTGCCATCTTCTATCATCGTTTGTCTGGTTACTTCTAGACAAAATGACTACTTTTGTACTCATGACTATTTAATGGAACTCACCAGTAAGAGTCAATGACTACTGTGGACTGTCTGTTCATTTTCAGTCTATTAAAATGATGATAACTGTAAACTCAACCTTAACCACAAATGTGGATGTATAAACTTACAATATACAACTTATCATACAACTTATTATATTTGCAGGTTCTTTCATTCTTTCAAACAGTTCTCAAAACTTTTCTTCTCCTTTATCCTTTTTTTAACACCTACATTATGGAAACTTTTCCCACAGGAATACAATAAATCATTGGTTTGTGTAATGCACTGTAAGCCTCACCAATTTCATTGGACTGCAGTGGAATATGTACTGAATAGCCAAGAAATCCCAAGAGTTACATCATTATATAATCATTTTTTGGCAGTAGAGCTGGAATTAAATTAGTACTATATTTCCAAAATGAATAGCTTCACAAGTTTTCACTATGTTGATCCATATGTTGATTGTGAGTAGTGTTAGTGATAATGAATCTTAATAAATCTTAACTGTTGCAGATCTTGTTAAAAATGTTCTTTAGAAGTGACGAAGGATCATTTTGACCCCACCCCCCACCCCCATCCACGATGGATTAAAAAAAGATTACTGAAGAGAAATTACTAAAACTCAGGTGAGTCAAAGTACTCGAAAAAATAGTCTCCAGACCATTTTTTTTAAGGTCTTAGTCTGTTCTTGATCCTAATTTTACACAAAGAGGGTCCAGAATTTATTACTTAACTCTTATTACTGCAGATAAGTGACTAAATTATCTGTGTATTGTTCAATTTGTTTACCACCATTAACCTAACTTAAAGCACAACATTAAACTTCAAATGTCATCAGTAAGTTGACTTGCACATGACATATGAGGAGAAAAGTGTTTGTCTGGAGGAAATGAGAAATCTGGAACACATTCTGCAACCTAAACTGCGAGGAGTAGCATCAGTGTGCAAAAGCAAAAACACAATTTTCTGAACATATGAAGGTGCACGTGTTTGGACGATGGGAGTCGAACCTGCATTGACCCATAGCTCTGAATTCTCCTTACCCTCTTTGACAGTGTTGTCACTGTGGCTGTTGGGGTGATCAGGCATGTCTCGGAGCAGAGAATGATGGGAGTGGGAGTGTTTGGCACTCAAGCTGTCTGCGTCTGCAGCTGTGTCTGTGCTGCCTCGCCGTGTGAATTTACCTGAAATCACATACAAGTGTATTCAGCAAAAAGGTATATTGATCGTCGTGTCTGCAATGCATTAAAAAAACAAAAGCTAATCAGATGACATAATTGCGAGCAGCACTGATTCCAAACATCAATAAATGAGGCTGAGACACTGCAGGTGTCATCAGCATTATTATAATTTAGAAATATAGCATATGATGACACCGATACAGTCATTTGTTCTTTAAGGAGTCACTCACGCTGGATAACATAATAATGTGCTTTTGCCAGCCGTGAATTTTAATCACACCTCTCAGTAGAAGCCATTAAGAAATACAGACGGTGACCCAATTCATCCCAGCCATCAGCCAGATTCAGAGTACTATCATGCATCATATTGGAGTTTAGGATAAAGAAAGTACTGGCACGATGGCTACACGATGGATACCCTTACCCATGAAAGTAGCTTGCCAGCCCCCACGGTCCAGAGTCCGCCGATCATCACCCAAACCAGAGAAGCTCCCAAAAGAGAAGGTGCTGCGTGTGGGTGAGACATCCAGGTGGTCCTCATGCAGGAGGAATGGTACCCCCATTCGACGCTGACGCTTCTTTCCAGTGTGATGGAAGGGGATGGAGCCTTTCCTCTCCCGGTCCTCACGCCGGTTCTTAAACTGAAACAAAAGAGACGTTCTCCTAAGACTTCCAGTCCGCCTATTCTGGCTTCTTTAAACGTTTTAAGTTGATAATCATGTTTTACTGGATTGGATTGAAATGTATCAAGACAGATGAAACCCCTAGTTACTAATTACATATATTACAGTAAAACATGGAATGAATGGCTGAGTAGCAAGGCAATTTTATTTGTATAGCACATTTCAGCAACAAGGTAATTCAAGGTGCTTCACATAGGACATTGAAATATAAACGACAGGGAAAAAAGAAACACATTTAAAAACGCGTAGAAGGTTATTAAAAACAGCAAGTAAGAAACAGCACATAAAATCCAGAAATATAAAAACACACACATGTTAAAATAAGACATGTGTGCAAGTTTTGAAGAATATAATATTTATAAAATTTAAAAAGTCAACTAGCAGTATAATACATAGGCTTTGTGTTTAC
Source organism: Gymnapogon annona (assembly GCA_029814585.1). Taxonomy (NCBI): domain Eukaryota; kingdom Metazoa; phylum Chordata; class Actinopteri; order Kurtiformes; family Apogonidae; genus Gymnapogon; species Gymnapogon annona. The sequence continues at coordinate 11,345,607 of JAPTHA010000013.1, forward strand.
ATTTTCATTGTATTGTATGAAAGAAATATGGTAATATTATACAGAATCAACATTAAGTTGCAAGTTTGTGAAAATGAATGGAGATTTTTTTTAAATTCTAAAATTTCAAATATTTTTTCTGATGTTCCCTGATGTGAAGCCGCATAGTCAAACACCACTCACTGTCTGCTTCAGAGGGTGATACCCAGCAACCTGTGGTATGTACGTGCGGAACATGTTACAATACTGCCTTCAAATATCACCTGTATTTTCTATATCTGGTGTATATTTCTTCCTTGTACTCCACCTCTTCATCACGCATTTCCACAAGATAGCCCTTCAGCAGACTGTCATTCATGAAGTCTATGTACTGCCTGTGAACACCGGTGTCTGATAAATCTCATTTTCAAATTCTGTGTTTGCGATGTGATGTGATGGTGTTACGGTTTGTGATCTGTTTGTTGCGGTTATGGACGTTGTACGTTTGAACTGTTAGCAGTTAGCGGCTGATGCTGTGCCACGCTATGGTAGCCTGCGAGGACATTCACACTACCGTCTCTCAGCTCCAAATGACGCATCACAGCCCCTCGTTATCATCTCTAGGACTTCAATCATGCATAATATCTATGTTGTACAGGAATTCAATTGTTGAATATCTGTCTACTCTATTTTTCTACTCTTTGTATTCTGCTGCTGTATCTGGAATTTCCCCTTGTGGGACGATTAAAGGTATATCTAATCTAATTATCAACACTTCCCTTGGCTTTCAGTGTGGTATTCTACGCCATACACGAAGGCTCTGGCAAATGACTTGTACTCCAAACATCAACCCTGAAAGTAGCAATGTTCAATGAGGACAGTGTCATAATTCTCTGTTGCTTCAGCATTAGCTGAAAATAACATTGCACAGAGTCTCTCGAGTATAATCGTTATTGATTGTTACAATGTCACCACTGGGCAATGCAGTAGACTGAGGCTGCAATGGCCTGAATTCACCATGTCCATTCTTCATGTTGCTGATTGGGGTATATGCCATCATGCAACGTAATACCATATATCCAGATTGACCAGTCATTGCTCCTTGTGCACTTACATATGAAAAGTATTCAGTCTCATAATTTTCCAAAACGTTTTACATCATAGGCTCCGACAGCGGTTTGCTGGTCCAAAGCTTTCAACTCAGCCTCTTGCTTTTGTTAAAGAACTGCAGCCTTTGGCAGCAATCCTGCTCTCTCTACTTAAGCTTTAAGCCTTGTGGTGAAAGTAGTGGATGCTTGGCTCCCAAAAGCCGAAACCTGCTTTCTGCTTCAGTAACTTTCAGCAGCCGAAGCCACTGATAAACTATCAGTATGTGCGCATCACATTGTTTAGCTTGCTCAGCACAATCTTCTGCTGCCTTTATCTACATTTCCATTTGCTTCATAAATCTGTGAATGCAAGTTAACTTAGGCTCAAACCATTAACTCTGGCAACCCTGGACCTTCTTAATGCTACAGGCTCTTATTTTTAGCGCTTGTCAGTATATTTACATGACAAAACCTAAATAGGATGAGTTTGTAAACAAAAATAATAATAATGTTACAAACATTAAATAATGTTCATGCCCTTTTAAAGGCAATGAAATCACTGAATTGATGATGAGTTCTTTTGGGTTTTTCCCTTCCGGGGTCGCCACAGCGAATCCAATTTGCATATTTGATTTGGCAGGAGTTTTTACATTGGACCTGCTCTGACACAACCCTTGTATTTATCTGGGCTTGGGACTGGCACAATGAGACATTGAGGCTACAGTTGTAGGCAGCAGTAATTATTTATCAGTAATTAATAAATGGCCTAACATTGCCAGTCAATTAAATATGATATGCATATGATATGCACATATGTATTATTCACATGAATATACACTGAAAAATGTCCCAATGTTTAACTGGATGATCAGCATGAGATCTAGCTCATGTTAATATCTTCATGAAAATCCATGACACAACCAAGGACATGGCTGGGCAATTCCAGTCCTTGAGGGTCGGTGTCCTGCATGTATATTAGATGTTTCCCTCTTCCATCACACCTGGATGCCATTGCATCATTATCAGGGTTCTTCAGAGCTTGGGGATAAGATGATCATTGATTGAACCTGGTGTGATGGCAGAGGCAAACATCTAAAACATGCAGGACACCAGGTCTTGAATTGAAGACCGTAATTGCTAATCCCTGATCAAGGAAATGTTCTGTGTGTCCCCCTTATCGATCGAATTTGCCTTGAATTCCAGTCTTTCTTTTGCCAAGTTTACAGTGAGGGTGAACTTGTGAGTATTTTAAGATATAACTGGTACTAAAATTGAAAAAAAACCAATACAGGGAGTTGGAGATCCTGGTTCAGTTTATATGGACAGCCCTCTATTTCCTTGTCAATGTCATAATCCAAACAGGCACCTACCATTTTCATCTAGTCTTACTCTAATTCCACTTGATCACCAGAAAATTATAGCATTAAATTATCGCATTAAATTATCGCATTAAATTAACGACTGTTATCTAGAAGCTTCTCACCTTCTTAAAGATGTTCATGCCCAGGTCAGAGGAGAGGTCAGGAACTGCCTGACGACGGAGGTTGGTGAGAGACACTTTTGCAAACGTCTCAGTGCTGAGAGATTTACCTTCTTCATTGCATTTTAGACTCATATCCTGCAAAGACAACATGCAGGTAGCACATGATATGAGAATAGGAACAGACTTTTACATTTACGCTGGATTCATTCATCGTCCCTTTTCCCGTCAGTTTCACCTGTGTTTTGTGTGTGTTGACTAGTGAAGGTGTGGCGGCCACCATGGAGCTGCTCCGTGGTCGTGGTAGAGGTGCAACCAAGGGTTCCGGGACACGTTCAGGCCTTTCCTCCAGGATCTGCCTAAGGCGCTGCAGGTAGTACATCAAGGCCCAGTGCACTCCTTCCTCTGTCCAGTGAGGCTGCAACAGGCAGCGTAGCACAGCTACATCGAAGTAAGTAGCATATCGCGCTCGCTGGGACAGTGAAGTTGGCAATCCGGCAGGGGCTGACGTCCTGAAAAAAAAAAAAAGGAAAGAGAAGATTTGTCAGTGACGATTCTCAACAAGCTGCAGTACTAACTAGAACTAGGACCTCTTGGTCACATGCATGATTCAGCTCAACAAAAATGTTCAATTTACTCAATTACTACTGTACAAAAAAACCCCTGGCTGGATAGCTCAGTTGGTAGGCACCGGGCTGGGGCATAGGGGACCTGAGTTCGATCCCCGGTATGAGTGGGTATACAACCCACTCATACCTCAAGAAGGGCATCCAGCGTAAAAACTCCTGCCAAATCAAATATACGAATTGGATTCGCTGTGGCGACCCCAGAAGGGAAAAAGCCAAAAGAAGTCTTCACTACTGTACAAAAATAGAAAACTATCACCTCACAAAGGTTTCTAGCGCTGTGTAACTTTAGTTGGATAGCTGCTGAAATTTTATTATAGAAATTCTGGGTATAATTTTAACACCAAATTAGAATAGTTTAAGTAATTCAGCTGTTTGCTTTGTCTGTTGATAAGCTGTCACATATATTTAATGGATAATCTGTTGATCACCAGCTTTTTCACCTTTGCATGAATAAGAAAAAATATGCAGAATTGTTCACAATTGTGCTGAAATGACAGCTAATTTTATTTTAACTATTAACACTTTCTTTTTTTTGACAATGTTTTGTTCTGTTCTAAACTATACTAAATTCTGAACACAACATTGCTGTTGATGTGTCGCAAATATTAAAACATTCTTTTCATATGTCCCATATTTAAACTTAAACTAAATGGGTTTTTTTCTGTGAGAATCAAAACACAAGAAGAAGGTCTAAAGCGTAATGTGGATGCAGACATTACAAAATGTCAAAGTAATTAATTTCAAAAGGGTAAATAAAACTGCAAGTAAGAGATACCAAAAACGCACTGAACAGTAATAATGACTTCACAGAGGCCTGACTGATGACTGACAGTTGGCTGGAATGCAGCATGAGGTGTGCTTTGACACTTGTGCCAAATGACAAACTACTATCACAACAATTAATGTGTATCACAGCTTTTCCTGTTCCACTAGCCTGTTGTCACCTTTTGCTTCATTAATTATGCATCAAAGGAGGATGGTAAATAAGGGCAGAGCCTGCCTCCAGCACCACTGACAGAGGGAGCGAGCATCAGGGAGACAGGGAGCCTCAGCCTACGTGAGCCCACTATAAATAAGCAGAATGAAGGTCAGCGGTCGGCGAGGCTGCGGTGTGTATGGAGCAGAAACACACTGATACCATGACAGGGTGGGGTGGGGGTGGGGGGGTGCAGCAGAACATTTAATCTCAGCTGCTGTAATAAATGGAGCGGGAAGTGATAGTCGATATCTACATGAATCACTTTGAGGGTGGACAGCAAAGGGAGGCTGTATCAGGTTTCACCGTCTAGCCAATACACACACATATGGCTGCTGCCTCTGCTGCTGTTGTGTGAGGTTGCCTTGGTAACCCGATGACGACAGCCACCCTGGGTTCTGCAAGAAACAGTGGCCCAGCCCCCGACTCCATGCGGTAGGAGGGATGCAGTAGCCAGCAGTCACCATGGAAACTGCCTCAGCATCAGTGAAAGGCTCTGAGTGATGCGGCGCCACAGGATGAGTAAGCTGCATTAATGAGTGGAGCTGATGGCGGAAATTATTTTATCTGAGCTGTGCATTGCAGAGGTGTATACACAAGTAGGAAAAGAGTGGCTAAAAATATAAACAACCGGAACAAATATAAATAGGCACCCTTCAATATGTAAAACCTTGATGAACAGGAATGTTATGAGTGCGCCAATTGCAAAGCCCCACCCCAGTGGAGAATCCAGCAACTTGAAAGTGTTAAATAGATCTCTTCAAAGGCCAGTTTCTCTTCTAATTAGCACCCCACCCTTTCATCCTTCATCATAAACTCAAATTCCAACCATCAAGGCAAAAAAATAAAAAGAATATAATTAATCTGCCTTTGTTGAATGTCAGAGACACTTGATATAAATCTCTATATTGCCTTGTGACTGCTGAAAAACCCTTTGATGTTTGGGTATACAGCTTGCATGCTGAGTGTGTGCGTGCGCGTGTGTGTGTGTGTGTGTGTGTATGTGTGTGCGTGCGTATGTTTAAGTGTGTGCACATGTGTGTGTATTTTGCAGTCAGTTGCTAGCTGTCAAATGGATCAGAAGTGTCTGAATGATGGGTTGGGTTGTCAAAGCGAGTTGAGATGAGTGGCCGGATGGCTCTGTGCCCTCTCTGTCATCGCTCTGCAGCCCACTAGCACTGAGTCAGGATGAAGACAGTCCTAATGTAATGAAGAACAAAAAAAAAAAAAAACACCCACATGGCACAAACAGAATACTAATGTCTGTAAGGTTTATCTGGAGACTTGTTCCTGGTAACAAGCTTTGTCATGGTCATGCTGTTTCGCAGGATAGAAATCAGCAGTCATACCCCAGCTGGCCCAAAGATGCCACCATTTTCCCATATTGGATATAATTCACAAGAATATGAGAATGCCTTGACACTTCAATTACATTTACTCTTGCCTTTGACAAAATTTTATCAAAGTAGAAATGTATAATGAATCTGTTTCCCGCTAAACAATTACATCTGCCACATTTATATTAGGGTGCTTGCAAGTGTAGATTCTTAGCTTTACTGAAGGTAGAATTTGAAAAACACACATATTTGGTAAGTGATGCATTGCAGCTTAGATGCATTCAACTAAAATACCGGGCAGTGGAAAATTAACCCCTTGGTTGTATTGAAAGGAATGCCAAAGATGACAGAAGAAGACAAAGAAAATACGGGTACTTGTAACATGTACATTTGATTGAAAGATGGCAGTATAGGCTGAGGTAGTTGATCATTACTCTTCAACCATACTTCAAATGACTAGTTCATAGGGCACTGCAGTGTGCCTTTTAAGCACTGGTTGCCACCTACCAAGCCAGTCAACCTACCTAACCTCTGCCAATGCAAGCTCAGCCCGGCAGTGAAGACAGAACTATGCCAGACAAGCCGCAAGCAGACCCAATCAAGCCAGGCCGTGTCATGCCAAGTCAGGGACGCTGCCAGCATTAGACATGTAGCATATTACTTCAGCATAATTACCCTGGTTATGTAGCTCTGCTAATGCTCAAGCAAGACATGGCTGTGTGTGTGTGTGTGTGTGTGTGTGTGTGTGTGTGTGTCTATCTGCATGTGCGTTTGCTGACTGAAGAGACAGCACTGCTTAGAGCAACACATTACACAGGGGAAGGAGGAGCTATTCATATACACTTGCTCATGCAGGCTAGTATAGCAAGGCGTGCTGTGCAGTGTGTTCAACAGACGGTGCTGCAGGGCTAAATGTTTAACCATCAACAAGATGATGCCACCAGCCCTGTGTCAGCATGGGTCACTTGTAAATCACTCCACTGTTTCAACGCACAATTGGCATCACACTTTGTGCAAGAACTGTGTGCAGTGCAATCACTATCAATGTATTCTAAATAAGACCTGCATATGTCAAGAGATGCTATTAAATATGAATATTCTTCATTTGAAATCAAGTGGTGTCATGGAAAAAGGAAGAATTCATACCTCTACCCTTGTTAAATTACAGTAAGCTTAAATAAAGATGTACAAGCAGCCAGAGGACACTATGGTAGACATAACTAAGTCACACAGGGTATGGATGAAGCTCCAGGTGATGTTGAATCATTACTGTTTCTCTTGACAGTCACAAAGTCAGTCATTTTGGTGAGAATGTTTGTGGTCTTGTTTATTCCTAAAGTGATCGCTATATAAGTCATTTGGAATTGCATCCTTTTATGGCTTGGACTTATGTATCTGAAATACATCAAAACTTCAAACCATAAGTTGAATCACATGTGGTTGGTGTGAACCTTGACCTTTGTGCTCAAAGGTGATCAGCTCATTTTCATCATGTCCAAGTGTTTTTTTGTTTGTTTGTTTTTATATTTTATTTTTCATTAGACAACAACATTACACGTCCAAGTGTTTTTAGGGAGATAGATGGATTCAACGTATAATTACTGATTGCTGTTAACATTCTGTTAGACATGACTCAACTCCTCCACTCTACCAAGCCAATATGGGAGCATCTTTAAGACTGTTGGATTTTCTATTTCTGTCTGTATGTTTTCACGTTTTTGAACCAACAGGAAGTCAGTAGAGCTTCAGATCATTTACACTGTGACACCTCCATCTCCACCTCCTCCTGCCTGCGGGAGCGAGATCCTTCACCATGGATCCAACATCTATAATGAAAGCCTCATGCAAAACCAAACACGACCTGTCACGTGATTTTGTAGAAAACAGTCAATGTATTGATGTTGCTCACTTTTTCTTTGAAGGACCTTTGACCGGCGGGGCTTGTTGCGAGGGGCCGCCTTTCTCTATTGAGTTACCACGGCGACAACTCTGTTCTCCAGCCACAGGAGAGGAGGAATCTGATTGGACGGCTTCACAAACCACCTGGAAGCCCTGTGAAATGGAGGAAAGGCCAATCACATAAAGATAAGAGCAAGGCTGCTTATAATTAAAGGCTTTGAGGTTGGAGCGAGGGTTCTGTCATGACCCTGGCTAACCATGCTCCCCGATGGCTGGTGTTAATGAATATACCCAGCCGACCCAAGGGGGAGCACTGACAGGGGGAGGGGAAGAGCTTCCCTCCACATATTTCATCAACCAGGGACCGCTGATGCAAAGCCTGACGAGATCAGAGCTATAAACGTTCACTCACCATGGGACCTGGGTTTGCAGATCCACAGGGGCTGCACTGGTTGTTGACAGGGGAGTTCCTCTTCGCTGTTGAGACAAGCATGGCAGATTACATGTTTTCATTAACAACACAAAAAACAGAAAAAACTTAACAGGTTTCATTCCTGTTGGTAATATTTTTTTTTACCTGTGACAATGTTTCTGACAGGTTTGATGAGTGCAGTAAAAGCAGGGATGTCAGGCTGCCGGTGCTCCCACATTGGCTGCCAAATCACCAGACCACTAGCCAGTCGGAAAGTCAGATCTGACTCCTGCAAAATATAAATGTTTTGCATACAGTATTTTCAGCCAGTTGAAGCTCGAACCAACTTATGAAACCAGATCATCATCAACTATGATCTGAGCTTGGATGTCATGATGCTACAGCTCCTACGGCATAACTGTTAACAAGATAAAGTGATGTATTGTGTGCTCACAAAACAGTGCTATCCCGGCAGCACTGTAACATGACCCTCGGATCCCTTTACACACAGATCAATAGGCACAGGACAGGTGTGAGTATGTGTGCAAACAACTGTAATTTGGTTTGAGTTGCCCTGCTAGTATCAACATCTGTCAAATACACATTATATTATTATGAACAACAAAGAACTACCGACCGAGATATTTACGATTATTTGTCCAAAAGCGTTATTCTCTTTACAGCAAAAAAAATGCTAAAATTCCTCAGTGGTCTTGTGAACAAGTAGGTTTTGTGCGGGGATATCGTTATTAGGGTGGGTTAGGTTTATCTTCATTTTACTACCACTGGTAATGGCAGATTTAAACTGTAGAAATGTTTATGAACAAAATTAGGTAAAAACTAAAATTGAGAAAATACATATGCACGACTCTTTGTTTAATATTTATTTAAAGATATTTTTCACCAATTTATGATACAGCAAACCAAACAACTGATGGACTGAACTGAGGACAGAAACTGACCTTACACACACAAAAAAAATAAAACTGCACAAAAAAAGAAAGATCTCTGACTAGTTCAAACAGACACACGTTTGTCACCAGTGCATACCTTGATCCGATGAATAAGCGGAGCGAACAAGAACACAAACAACTCCACGGTGGCCATGCTCTTGTGAAACAGCTTGGTACGAGTGTGCTCGTCTTCTTCTAGCAGAGAGCCACTGTGCTGAGGCCCCGATCCTCCCAGCGCTGAGCTCGAGCAGGAGCTGGGAGCTCCGGGTGACAGGCCCTGGTTTCCTACGGGCTGGAGGAAGGCGCTGCTGCTGCTGCCTGCCGACCACCCATGGCCCAGGCTCGGCTCGTGGTTGCACTCCTGGGCAGCGTCCAGCAACATCCAGTGTAGTGTGTGGAGCAGCTTGGTCTCAGCCACACCCAGTTTGTCCTGGTGACCTGTCAGAGGTCACATGGCAGCTGTTAGGTAGAGCTTGATGTGGTCGTTAATGGGCACCGGCAAAGTGATACCAATTGGCTTTTATTCAGAAGTGAGAATCAAAAAAGTACAAGTATTTTTTTAGACTACTGACAGAAGTTCAAGTTTCGATAGTTGTCATCAATTTTCTGAGCAAGTTTTTTTTTTTTACTTCTTACACTTAAACACAAAAACTTGTGCTTTCCGTGTACTTCTCCTACGTCCAATCCCAAAGAATTCCTAAATAATTTCTTTGAAAAAGACTTATGAAAATGACACAGTGAGGAGATTAGCAGGCAACCATCATACACTGTATAACACAAATAAAATGAAAAAAATTCTTGAAACATCTAATCATATAATCTAAACATCTAATCTGGCTCTAATTTTGTTTACACAATTGTTCATCCAAAACTCACACTTGAAATACAAAAAAAAAAAAAAACACTTGCTAAAGGCTTCAATCGGCAAACCGGGAATACTTCTGCAGTTGTCCCTCCCTAAAGCTATAGTAGTGAAAGCCCTTTGTGTACTTACCCAGCTTGTTCCTGTTGGACAGCAGGATGGAGGTGCAGTGGAGTACATGAGGCAGTGCTGCCTGGACAAGCTCCCAGCGAGAGATGCTCTGGATGGCCTCTGACAGGGCTGGTGACAGGCCGTGGAGCTTATTTTCCACCAGCACCCGTTCAAAGGACTGGGGAGGCAGCCAGAGAGAAGGAGAAAAGAGACATCAGCAGGGAACTAAAGCGTCTTTCAGTGACTAGCTAAATGTCCCACATGGCCCCAGGCGAGGCAGCGCCTGTGGGGACACAGTGGCAGCTCTGTTTAGATCCAAAGGGATCTGGAAAAGCGTCATTATAAATATGAGTTTCCGAAGGTCGAGCTCCTGGGTAATAGGAGGAAGCAAAGGGGGGGGGACTAATTTGCTAAATGTAAAATGAAGAGTGCAGTTGATTTGCAGGTGCATTAAGGTAAAAACAGATTACTGTGTAGGAAGTGATTATTTCCCATTGTCACGCACACGGCATTATGAAATGACTTACCACACAAGACGCTTCATACTGCTTTCCCAACTTTGGCCGCAGAAATGCGCTACAAAAATAGAAAAAAATATGTAAATGAAAAGTGGCAGGAAAACACCCGTGACATTTACTGTGTTCCATGTCTAATGGCAGATAGTGAATGAACTAAGAATAAACTGTGGCTGCACATGGCGTACATATGGGATGCTTTCACTGCCCACAGATGCACCTTTTGTTTGTCTGACCCATTTCCTCGAGAAAAGGGGTTCAAGCACCAGTGTGTTGTTTTGTTCAGAATTGTGTTAATCCTCCAGTAAACAGACAGTAGGGACCGTAGCGAACAAGGTGCAAAGATAAAATATTCATAGAATAAGGTATTTAAATATATTCAGGATGTGTTCTGGGCTCCGGGAGACTAGAATATACATGAATGAATATTTCTGAACAACGCAAAATGTAATTGGTATATCGAATTACTCTATACAATTGGTATATTGAATTGCTCTTCACCCATGTTTACCTTATATGGAGCTGCAGTTTTTGCACAAAAGTATTAAAACTGTGTCTTTAAACCTGCTTGCTGGTTTTGTATTTGACCATTTGTTGAACTTTCTGATTTTACACATAAGTATTTAACAGAATAGTCATTTATGGATAAAATGCAAACTCACCCGAATGACCTTCAAATGGTATGACCCTTTACACTCTAGTTAGTCATGGATTATTCAATATGCAAAAACTGATCTGATATTATCACCAATGTCTACATTAAAGGGTTTTGTAACAGTTTGGAAGTATTACATTAATACATTATATGTACATACACAGGCACACAGAAAATATAGGCAGCAATAAGTAATAAGGCAGTAATAAGCGTTTATAGTCATATCCTTATTTGAGGCTTTAGCACTTGTATTAGTATTATGTGAATGAAACATACTTCCTTTTAGGTCACTTCACAGGCTGTGCAACATTTATCCTAAAGCTTCTGGGTTCAATTTCAAGCATGAGAAAGCATATTTATAAATTGCGTTATTTTATGTTAGGTTTGTTTATATGGAAAAAATTAATGACTCAAAAATCAAGAGTAACTTGGTAATAAAAACCCCATCGCTTATGATATAAGAACATATCTAAACTTCTCTTGTCATATCAGAAGAGAATTCAGTATCAGTTCCACGGTTTCATAATCCATTTGCCCACAGGGACATTTCCAACCATAATAGTGGTAAACTGATTTGTCTGTTTATTACTCAACTTCCTGTTTCGCCCGTAAAGAGACAGAGGACTTGAAGGCTGCGTGGAACCTAAATTATTCCCTGAGAACTACAGAACAAGAACCATCAATACAGAACACAGTACATCATTTTGGCCCTTCCCAATACTTATTCTTAAAACTTAAATTAAGTTTCTTTTTTAAGACTAAAATTACCTCCAAGCACGGAGAAAAGTCTCTTCCTTTCTGCAACTTCTTTACCTTTTGCTGGAATATTGTGATCTGCTCCTAACAGATGCTAGATACTGTGTATCAATATGCCTTACATTTCATTACTGGTTGTGGAAATGGCGTACTGTGCTTGTCTTAGTAATTGTCCATCTCTGTTGGCTTTCATACAAAACTCTCTCTCTCTCTCGGACTGGTTCGGTTTTCCTTCTGTACACACAGACATTAAAACCAAAATCAATATGGTCTGTGCTCTCGGAGTATTGTACAAATGTTGGTCCCCAGAGTTAGACACCTTAAACTGGCCCCTTTTCTTCCAGGAAAACTGTACATAAAGAATCTCAAACCGTCAGAGCCACTTACTACAGAACTCGTATCTGTTTTTATTATTCCAGTTAATATTGTATTTGCTGATTTGTAGTACGTATAAAAATGCCTTGTTTTGACAATTTTAATGTTATGCGCTTTAAAAAAAAAAAAAAATCCCCTGCATAGATATAAGACTAATACCATCATAATTAGAATAACTCCCATTCATTAATCTTGTGACAAATTAAAGATTATTTATGACTTGTTGTAATTTTTCAGAATCTCTTGTGTGTGGATTGTATGTGCTGCTGTAGCCTGAAATTTCCCCGAGTGGGACAAATAAAGGTGTATTTAATCTGATCTAGTATTCTGTACTGAAGAACACACACACACACACACACACACACACACACACACACACACACACACACACACACCTGCCACCCTTCTTTCGTGTTTACCCTTGCTTAAATGACATCTTTGTCCTCGTCAGTATCACAACCTCTTTTGCTCGTTTCCATGCAGGTGCACCATCCACTACACAGCCCTCTCCATTCACAATCCTCCATTTACACCAGTCAACTCACTCACACACACACACACACACACACTTGCATGACAACCTTCACGGGCTGGAATGGAATAATGTCATTCATCTATTTGGATCTATTTTGACGCCTTATTGCTCCAGTTGCGGGTCTGTCTGTTTGATGGGGGGGGGGGTCTTGAACGGGGGGCTGCTGTGTGTGTTTAATTACAATGACACACACCTGTTATCCATTCTCACGCGCACCAACTAACCTGGTTTGCCTCCATAGGAAGGTCTGGATCGGGAACGGTATCCCCTTCCCGCACTCGGGCTCGTTTTCGTCCAGGCTCTTCCTCTTCACCATTTTGCCGGACTGCCTGTGTGCGACCACCGGGACACGCGGCGGCAGCGGCGGCGGCGGCTGCAGCTGCTGACTCTGCCCAGGTGACCGGCGACAGATTCCCACTCACGACATGATTGGCTTCGTCCTGCGTAAAATGGCTGCAAGTGTCGGTCGGTCGGCGTCTACAGAGCTGGAGAGAGAGAGGGGGG
>JAPTHA010000013.1:11517162-11527846 GCA_029814585.1 Gymnapogon annona
ACACACACACACACACACACACACACACACACACACACACACACACACACACACACACACACACACACCACTTCCCTTTAAATACATACATTCTTCCCAGTAAAAGAAACAATCCCTCTGCTAAGCTGTATACCCAACGGCAGCACACAAGTGCACTCAATGCCCCGATTCCAATTTGGAAGCGCTTCTGCACACAAAGAGACTCTGCTTATGATACATGTTGGCCCCGCTGACTGTGAAGATCTAATATCCACTGTGAGTCATCATCTGGAGAGGGAAAAACAGCGTCCGTTTTCTTTCTATTTGGCTGCAGGTACATTGAAGTGCATTACATTCCCATTAGGGGACCTCAGGTCTGTGTTTTCACCCACGGTGGCTGACTAATGGGAGAACCAGGCTGGGGTAAATCCGTCATGGTTTAGCGGCACCAATAGCGCCCATAGCTCGGCTCTGGCAAATGCAGCCACAATAAGGCCTCTGCTTTACTCAAAGAGCGCTATTGATCCACTAGTGGCTGGGAATCAGAGGAACGTGAAGGGAATCATAACGCTGGCAGTTCACTCGCTGCCTCGGCTACCCACAACTTCTCCCCTGCAGAGACAGGGACCCCTGCTAGCAAGGGCTTTTTCTCTGAACTGCCCTGGAGCCTGGAAGCTGAAGACCCTCTCATTTAATGCAGCCAGGGTCAGTTCTCATTATTCTTCTGCATAGAGGAGCCTAATTAAAAACGAAACCATTTATTAATTTAAAAAAAAAAAGAGCTTCAATCCTCTAGAAATATGACTTAAATAGTTCAAATGCACAAGAAGTGTTGTGTCTCATTAAGTATCCACAAAAATCTGATTTCAAATGATCCACGATGATTGGAAAATCTTCTTCCAAAACAGCGATTTTTATTTTTCTGTTTTGACAATTTCTCTCTCATGCTAAAAATGTTTGCAAAACCCGAATCTCATAGTTAATTAGTCAATTAATTACTTATATACCTAAAATAATCTATGATTAACAACCTAAATTGTGGATATGTTTGAATTGGAGGGAGAGGCAGAAATCTACTCTGGACATCACTCTTGAACTTGTCTGGGGAGATACGAATCTGGCTTAAATCCCTGTGGACGACTCCAGGATGGACCACTGCACCCCCACCCCCCACACAGTGGATGAAGCAGAGAGCAGAGGTGGTGAAAGAAAGAAAGAAAGAAAGTGAGAAAGTGACAACAAAGCCTGAGTGACAGAAATATAGCAAATACAGCCAAATGAATTTTCCATTACACGCAGAATCACCACGTACTCCCATGGAAACAGGAAAACACACACACACACACACACACACACACACACACACACACACACACACACACACACACACTGCGATACTGGGAACGCAGCTTCTGCATCACTGCTATTGTAAACGGGAAAAAAAGGATGTTACACAGTAAAATGTTTATATTTGTTTTACTGGTTGTTAAATTTAGGATTTAAAGTAGCTATTTTTTTCTGTTAAATTTGCTACATGTTATAGTACCTTTTATTTATCAATCAACTATAGTTTCCAACTGAGCCATTAAAAGTCATATCTCTAATATTTGTCAGTGTCAAGACATGGGCAGACCCAAGTCTTGCACTATATGAGATTCATTTCTATTTAGTTTTATTCTATTGTTCTGTTTCTGTTCTGTTCCGTTTTATTTGGATTATATAAAAAAGGCTTGGATTCATGATAGTCCCTTTTCATATCAAGGGTTCATGTTGATGCGGAAAATAAAGATCCCAGTCACAGTCAATGAGCGACATACATTTCTGACTTTAGAATCACAGCAATTCCACTGAATTTCCAGTCACACAAACCGATAGATCTGAAAGTTTACATTTCTTAAAGGACTGCAACATTTCGGTGCTTTCTACTGTGTACATAAGGCCCTGCTTTACATCGAGTAAAACAGTAGAATGTTATTGTAGGTCTGTTTTTGTTTATGGAGAAATTAAATTTTGCTTTCAGCCACACAGTATCATTAGGAATAGCCAAGCTCTCACACGTCTTGGAATCTGTTTTTTTTTTTTTTTTTCGCTTCTTCTCCTCACAAGCACCAGCTCCCCCAATTATGCTTTTTTTTTTTCAAGCAGGTTAGCCAAACACAAATCACAGCATGGGAAACAGTGATGCTCCAGCAGCACAGAACCACTCATTAGCAAGTGCATCTCAACACCGCTTGCTTTACCCACTCCCCCCTGTGGGTAAAGTCCTCCCCCTCCCGCCTGTTCATGCCTGACCTGACGCCTTCATTAATAATGACTGAGGGTGAGATGTGGCCCTGTCTTTTTTCCTTCTTTTTTTTTTTTTTTTACATTCTGACGACTACCTGAGTAACTGCTAATGGTTCATTGAAATACAGAAACAAACAAAAAAAAATAATACCTGTGGAATCAAACAGAAAATGAAAGAAAAATTGCTGTGACGGGGTACAATGAGCCGCCATAGAGTTCTGTTGAAGACGCTCACAGTTTTGTAAAGGAACATCAGGAGACGTAACAGCTACACTGCATTAAAATGAAACGCAGATGACAAATAAGGACAACAAAGCCTGCGATTACTCACAGAGATACGTCAAAGCTTATTATTCCAGAGAGTTGGGCTTATCACCTGCAGCCCACCAGTCATTAGGGTTCAACAGACGGCATCTCTCTTTTATTTCTCAGTGAAACAGTTCGACATGTAGTCGCACGGGCGGTGAAGTGCAGGTCAAAGCGATACATAGTGGTGTAAAGGCAACGGGACTTGAAGGAGCCTTATCTCCGCCGTCAGCTGTGGCTATTGTCAGTGGATGTATTCCAGCGACAGGCGGCGAGGGTGATGTCTTGTTTGTATCAAAGCCTCGTAAGTAAAGACAGAGATGGGCGCTTTATAATGATATGTGAGTGATTAGAATCTGGTAAAAAAAAAAGGACACTTTGTCATGGAATACTATTGAGGTTTTCAGTCTTTTCTGTCATTGATTTGACAGTGTAATGGATAAATTAAGCACCTAGGGGACAATTAAAGAACACCATACGCTCTGAGTTGAAGTTCAAAAGTAATTATTTCTGTGTCGATACAAAGACGTGGACCAACATGAGGATTTCTTACTTTCTGGTCAATCTGAAGCGCTCACAAAGTCACAGGTCTATTTATTAAGTTAACGGCTTAAAATGAGATGGTTACCAGGTTTCAGCTACACTCACAGGGCTAAACACACATTCCTTGTCCCGAGTTGTGAAAGCCTTCAATCCATATGAGGAAAACAGACTAGTTCACATGTTGTGCTCCACAAGTTTCCCATAACAACAGCGTGTATTACAGTCAGTGACGCTGAGTTCAGAGGGCACTATTATCCAATAAACTCCAGTCATGAGTAGTGGAATACATTACAGGTTGTTGTTCATGTGACAAAGTGCATTTTAAAGTCTAAAGTTCTTAAAATATAAACCAATGACGTCGATGTGACGTGACGTGACAACCAACAACAACAAAAAAAAAATCAGCCCAACACTGATTTCTGTCATAAGAAGAAGATTTTAGTCACACAGTGTCAATTATTCTTTTTTGTACTATTTGTATCAAGCAACTAGCAATTTTTTTAAGAGCGGTATATTTTTTAATGTGATGATGTAGCCAGTTCAATTCCAGAATGCACTTTATCATGCATTTTTCACAAAAATATCTCTCTTGACACAATATAACAAATGCACTGGTGTGACGTCCTATGCTTGATGCTGGCCAAGTAGCTAGTGATGGACACATCAGAGTGAAGACAAAAGTCAGATAAAGTGATTACCCATCATGCCTAGTGTCAACAGTACAAGCCTGTTAGTGCAGTGCTATGATCTGAGGCTGATTGACAAATGATATCATCTGAACCTGAATAAACTCTAACGACCAGGTCTGAGCATCTACTGACGATCTTTGGAATGTGATGGAGACTTCACTTATGGATCATCAAAACAAGACCTGAGACCAAAATGATCACATAAATCAAAATGTAAAAGAATGTTATGACATTGCATAAGCTTTCCAAAACACCACAGCAAAAGCAAGACAAAATTAAAATTAAACGGTCGAACAAAACATTTGAGTTTTTTTTGGTTTTTAGTCCAGACTGTGTAATGATATTGCATAATCGAAATGGCAACATAGACTGATTTCCAATCACTCTCAAAAGTACATACATAAAGAAGGAGGACAGGAGGGGGGGACTGGAGATGCGTGTGAGTGAGTGATCTGCGGATGTGATGTGGGTTTGCAGTTTTTTAAACGGTTACGTATCTACTGTTAGCGGTTAGCAGCTGTGAGCGCTATGCTAACGGTGGCTGCGGACTTTTTCACTTCCGTTTCTCTCCGAAGGACGCATTAATGGCCCCTCGTTATCATCTCTGGGACTTCAGTCATGTCTATGTGGTCCATGTTGTGCAAGAATTCAATTAGTTGTGTATCTGTTCTGCTCTATTCTTTCTTTTCCTAGTCTTTGTATTACGCTGCTGTGTGTGAAATTTCCCCTCGTGGGACTAATAAAGGTATATTCAATTCAATTCAATAAAGTTGTCAGATAAGACACCGCTGATAGCATTAGAATAGTTGTATTTAGCAGTCCCTCCAGAAAAATGTGATAATGTGTAATCAAAAAAAATTGAGCACATTATGCAGGTGTGGCGTTAGAAAGTGTGCATATTCAGCGTAGAAAAATAGGTTATACATACTGGAAAAACACAAAATATGACTCACGTGAGTTGATAACCCATGCATTTTTCCACACAAGGTTTTAAAGACATTGCATTATAGCCTGACACGCGTAGTGATGTCACTAATATGGAACACACAACATCGGCTTGCGTTCATAGAAGGTAAACGAACCGCGACCCTCAGAAAAAAATCCTGCAAGATGATGACAAATTGTTCTCATTTGCCAACAAAAATATCTGCAAACGACAGAGCAAACCAGTCCTACATGAAATCAGGCACAGCCTATTTTACAGCCCTGCAGCTGCACGTCGGATGGAGCTACTTTACCAGCGTGGGACATTTGAAAATGGTTTCTGCTGCAGCGATAATGCCACATGAATATACAGGTTAATGTACAGGTTATGTAACCCTTAGGCAGATGGCCTGTTAGACTTAGACTTCCTTTATTGTCATTACACATACAATGAATCTGGTAGCGAAATGTCATGCAATGCTCTTCATCACTTCAGTGAAGCAGGAAGTAACCATTATATATATATATATATTTTTTTTTTAGAACTTTTATTGGGTATCAAAAATGACAATGTCCAAACTCCACCATTTTTTTTTCCCATTATAAGATAAATTAATTTGTACCCATTGTATTGTAAATCAAACCAATCACACAATAATAATAGGAGACAAATAAAATTACAATTAAATTAAAAATTTAATTGAAAAAAAAAAAGTAACCATTATATTTTTGACACTTTTGACTCACTTGCGCCATGTTTAAGTCACGCTTAAAAAAAAAAACAAAACAAAGTATTAAGACATAAAACATAACCAGCGCTCTCTGTAATGTAGCGGATGCTTACTTTGTATATATTTGCTCATTGCAGGCTGTAATTACACATTTTTTTTATTTCGTAGTAGCCTTGTTAGAACCATATCGGAATCAGATTTTTCTTTTCCTCTAAAGGGGTCTATATATATAAAAAAAAAAAAAAAGTGGTATGAGAATGGCCTAAATAAATATATTTATTCTCACACCAAGGATGTTCCCATAGCTACAGCCACAGACGTACAGGTGTCAGTGGAATCACACATTTATAAAGAGGTTAGAGCGGGTATTGAGGCCACACTCTCAGTGAACACTTGCGTTTCTCCTTTCTCTACTTTCCTCTTAAACAAAAGTGATGAGCACCACAGACCGATGAGCTACCAAACCAGTACGATATGAGGACAGGACACACTGGGTTAAAATGGTCCAGTGTCTTCATTCAACACATGCACACATCATTTATGTCAGGAGGATGGTCAACCACATTGTGCATCTTCCCCAGAGCTGTACCACACCGCATAAGTTTCGCACATGTCGAAAATGAGCTTTAGTGATGATCAAAATATAAGTACATTTGAAGGACCCCCACAGATCTTTGATTGTTTGATTCTGGCTAACAGATCATTTCCACACTGATGTGGGAGAACAACCCTTTTTTTTTTTCATCGAAACATGCTTTTACAGTTATTGCATTTTTTTTTTGCAACTTTGCATATTTTTTTTCTGAATTCCCACCAGTTTACTGCATAAATCCCATAAAAAGCCTGCATATTCCATCGTATAGTCAAAGATGTTTTCCCACATTTTTCTGGAGGGACTGATTTGGGCTGTGACATCACCATAGCAGCTTAACATGGGCACGTTTACATACCAGATACTTCAGCATTCTGGTTCCTTTAATGCAGGGGTGTCAAACTCACTTCAGTTCAGGTAGGTCGACCCGGTAAAAATAATGGCATAATAGTATATAAATAATGCCAACTCCAATTTTTCTGTATTTTAGAATCAAAAAAGTCTAATTGCATGCTGAAAATGTTCAAGAACTATGCTTTAAATTCAAGTGAATACACATAAAAAACTGAAAAGTTAAGTGTAATTTTAAAATGTTCAGTTTATCATTTACACATGTGCATTATAACCTACAGTTAACATTTATTGACAGGCAGAATATTGTCATAATTGCGCTGACTTCTCTTGGGTCATGTCAAGTTGTTCACATTGGTTGAGGTTATTCACATTTGATGCAATGTTATACTTTCTTTTACTGGAAACACATTTAGAGTTGTGAGTTGGTATGAGCTAATATAACTGTTAATATCTTCATTGTCATTTTAACTTTGCACACATTCACCCCGAGGGCCGAGCTGGATCCTTTGACACATGTTTGACACCTGTGCTTTAATGTGCCTTCTTTCTGATCTCTGACCTAATAGAGGTGTGTTGTGTAGGGCTGTCGATGCCAGAAATCAATACTTTAATGAAATCTGAAAATCCCAAAAATAGTAACGATGCAATTGAATGCATTTTAAGAGGCACCATACAAGAACTCAAAGCTTGACAACTGTGATAGCTTGTATGGTGCAAAAAAAAAAAAAAAAACCTCTAATAATGAACGGAATTGAATGTGGAAACACAAGACTATTAATCCTGGCAGACAAGGTGATAATCTAATCATTGTTCTGACAAATTTCCCAGGACCAATGATGAAAAATTAATGTATTTCAAGAACTGTGCTTGTGGATAAGACACACAAACATGTACATCAAGCAAATCAGCAGAGATTGACAGATCCATTGTCCATCTCTCTCTGAAGTGGACACTGAGAACACGTGACCCTTCGCACGGTCATCATGGTTATCTCAGGGCATTTTAACACATCCCCCTCCTGCCCCCACTTTCAAACATTTTCCTGTTTTTTTTTATGGTCCACAAACACTTCTGTGCCTTTATCTTGCAATGCTTTAGAGCTCAACAATAAAGTCCAGCTCAACAGAGGCAGCCTCTTCTATACGTACGCCCATGCCAATTAAATTTCAGCAGGAAACATTGCAATATTTTTCCAAAGTCAACACCATCAGCTCTGCTCGTGCTCTGACAGATATTCACCCACAGACGGAGCATAAAGGCTACGCAAGGACCAGTCACCAAAAGTTACAGCAGTGCAGACAAAGCACAAAACAACCGGCACAGTTTTCTTTTAAAACTAAGTCTCAATATTGTGGAGTCATAGAGTGACGGATAGTATATCCGGCTCTTTTTGGAGTAAAAAGACTAGGGATGCCATTATTCTAATGATTTTGTGATTAATATTAAATACCTGTTCCAAAAATTGCATAGCAAATAAAATAAAAACTGCTACAGATTCACATATCTCAGTTATGCACTTAAAGATATTCTGTTTACTTTGATATGACAAAAAAAAAATCCCACTACTGTGGAGCTTTGGACTTATTTTGTACTGGTTGATTCAACAGAATGTGTGCCCGTAGGCTTGTTTACTATAATCTCTTTAGTGAAGGGGCTAAAGTCACATATTTAAGTCATGTCTCTTTCTCTGTGTCTGTGTGTATCTATTTTTATGTGTCTGTGTATCTATCTCTTTATGTGTCTGTGTGTATCTATTTTTATGTGTCTGTGTATCTATCTCTTTATGTGTCTGTGTGTCTATCTCTCTTTGTGTCTGTGTGTCTATCTCTCTTGATGTGTCTGTGTGTCTATCTCTCTTGATGTGTCTGTGTGTCTCTCTCTCTCTGTCTCTGTGTGTCTATCTCTTTATGTGTCTGTGTGTCTATCTCTCATTGTGTCTGTGTATCTATCTCTATGTTTCTGTGTATCTATCTCTCTCTGTGTCTGTGTGTCTGTCTCTCTGTGTCTGTGTGTCTATCTCTCTTTATTTGTCTGTGTGTCTGTCTCTCTTAATGTGTCTGTGTATCTATCTCTTTATGTGTCTGTGTGTCTATCTCTCTTTGTGTCTGTGTGTCTATCTCTCTTTATGTGTGTGTCTATCTCTTTATGCGTCTGTCTCTCTTTATGTGTCTGTGTGTCTATCTCTCTTTGTGTCTATCTCTCTTTATGTGTGTGTCTATCTCTTTATGCGTCTGTCTCTCTATCTCTCTTTGTGTCTATCTCTCTTTATGTGTGTGTCTATCTCTTTATGTGTCTGTGTGTCTATCTCTCTTTGTGTCTATCTCTCTTTATGTGTGTGTCTATCTCTTTATGTGTCTGTCTCTATGTGTCTGTGTGTCCATCCCTCTTTATGAGTCTGTGTGTCTATCTCTCTTTATGTGTGTGTGTGTCTATCTCGTTATGTGTCTGTCTCTTTCAGTGTCTGTCTCTCTTTATGTGTCTGTGTATCTCTCTCTGTGTCTGTGTGTCTGTCTCTTTCAGTGTCTGTCTCTCTTTATGTGTCTGTGTGTTCATTCGCTGTCACGCAGCCTACAGTTGGAGTTCCAGTTTAACACACCCAAAACATTTCCATATTTGGAATCAGAATTTGTTGCTCTTTTACCCAATCTTCTGGTTTCCCATAAAAATGCATCCCGAAACTTGATCCTGCTCTTTTCTCAGTGTTTTGCTCAATGGCACATATGACATGACTCAGCCATAACCTCCTTATCTACTATGGATAACCTTAAGCACACCACAGTTAACCCATACAGCTTTGGTAATACCAAAAGAGAGCCAAAAATGCCAAATATATGCCATAATATTGCCAAAATGTATATCTGGGAAGGAAAGAAGCGACTCCCCTTATGGCTTATTTCTCTAAAGCCAAAACATTTTGAAAAAGGTGTGAATTTCTAAAGCACAACTGCATTTCATTTTCAAAGAGTGATCGGCACGGAGGCATTCACACATTCAAATATTGTAAATGCATGTTTAGTAAAGCTGAATTGTAAAGTCTGTGCATGTGTGGGTGATGTTCAGCCGAACTTCGGTTCGATTTTGGCTCTAAAACACTGACACAAAAAGTGAGCTATCAGCCAAATAATCCCAAGAGTTATCTAGTGAGCAACACGCTAGCCATGAAAACAAAATTCTAGTCACATGCTATCAAAAATATTATAACTTGAAAAATCCAAGTCAAAAATACAGCAGCAAAATGAAACATGAAATTACTGTGGTAACAAGACCATATTACAGACTGCAGCAACACTCTGGCAAGAAACATTTTACTGGATAGAGACCACATCTGCTTCTATTTTCATATTCTCACAGTGTATTACAATTACTGTTATTCACCGTCAACTGCTTTTTTGTGTTAAAACAGAATCCAAAAACAAAATGCTTTCAGACACCGGTACATAAGTGTTACTGCAAACCCAAATACTGAGACACATCTAGAGCTCATATCCACCTTGTGATACAACCCTCTGAATAAAAAAAAAAAAGCAAAAGACAAAACAGCTTCATCTACTCGAACATGCATAGGCACTAAATTACTTTTCCTTTAGGTATTAAACTCAAAGCGCACTGACAATGACTATCATCTGGTGCTGAATGAAAGTGATTCAAAATGACCCCCACCTCTACGTACCTGCTCCCCCCTGAGATAAAAACACAATTCCTTCATCTCTTCTGTAAAAACCACTAAAGACTTCATTGTGTTTCCCTGCGTGGCAATATCGAGTGTCTGTAATTTTGTCTCATGTATTCAGTCCATCTCTTTTGTGTACGTCTGTTCTTTTCAAAAGGATGTTAATAGGACTTGTAATTGTATGTTTGGCAGTTATCATAACAAAACCGCTGTCATTGTGCGCATTCATCTGTGAAGAGCAATGCAATTAGGTACATTAAAGGAGCAGTAAAAGCTCTGGTGTGCATGATCCAAATGCATATCCCTCGAGAAAATAAATAGCATTGGGTGTTTGGGCAGAATTCCAAATGAGCAAATTAACCAAAATCGGATAAGACCACTGAAGGCTTTTTGGAATACTTGTGTTGTTCTTTTCTAATCCCACTCAGACAATTGATTAAATACAAACTGGGCTCCCTCTCTATGCCCTGCCTGACCTATATGTGGAACTTTAACTACCCATTCATTTAACTATCCAGTGCCGTTTTGAAGATTTTCATATATGTTTAAAACTTCTTAATGCTTCATCTTTTCATATCTATCTATCTATCTATCTATCTATCTATCTATC
>JAPTHA010000013.1:11527946-11539382 GCA_029814585.1 Gymnapogon annona
ACTCACTCACTCACTCACTCACTCACTCACTCACTCACTCACTCACTCACTCACTCACTCACTCACTCACTTTCTGAACCCGCCTTATCCTTTGCAGGGTGGCGGGGGTCACTGGAGCCTATCCCAGATACTCAAGGCCGAAGGCAGGGGGGGGGGCCCTGGACAAGTCACTAGTTCATCACAGGGATCGTTCACACACATTCATATAGTGATGAGCATGGTAGGTGAAGTGTCTTGCCCAAGGACACAACAGCACATGATCAGGAGAGAGCGGGAATCGAACTACTAATATTGGATGACCTGCTCTACCACCTGAGCCATAGCCGCCCTTTAAGATAAGATCCACCGTGGTGCAATATAGTGGCACATGATGCTGACGTTGATAAGGTATGGGATTTATGAACTCTTGGATGGTCTAATGCAGGGCTTGGAGACCTCTGTCTCTAGAGCTGTATGCAGCTCTTTGATCCCTCGAACGTGGCTCCCTTTGGAGTTTAGAAAATAATTAAAGAGTAATTAAATGAATTGTTTATTATTTTTGTTTGTTAATATTTATCATTTTAAATGATAAATATAATAATGTAATAATGTAATTTTAAATTCGAGGATTATGGTGATCTTGAAGCATCTGAACATAATGTGTTAAAATATTTGGGCCAGTTTGTCAAAATAAGTCACAGGAGAAAAAAGAAAAAAAAGCTAAAAACTTCTTATGCCCCATACACAGCACAACTCTACAAAGACAGAGTTACTAACCAAAATGTAACATGCAGAAACCAATACAGGCCCCATAGCAGTAGAAAGACTGTTCAGTCATGGTGCTGAACCAAATAAAATAAAAAAAATACTGTCTTCCCCGTTAACTATTTAAATAACAACAGCATACATTAGCTATTTAACTATCCAACACTCAACCCACCTTATGGATGGTCACATGACCACAACCTCAAACAACATAGGTCATGTGACTCAACATAATCCGCAACCCCACAATAATCCCACTGCAGCTCATCACAATATTTTGGTTGCTCTTAATATGACTGTGGAGATCTGCCAGTGTGTGATTCAAAACTTGGAATGAACACTATCTGCCACATTTGTGTGAATATGAAGAAGTATCCACTTGGAGTCCTGTCGATTCCTGGATCCACATATGTAATATGTGTGCAGGTGTTCTCCAACATGAATTTTATTAAAAGCAAACATGGCCTACGCCTCACGGATGACAGTTTACAATGCTGCGTGACGACGCAGGTGATGGCATAGAGCCCTGATCTGCAGACGCTGAGGTTCGGGAGCAGAAATCATATTAACAAAAGTAAGATACATGTTTTAATTTCCTATTATGTTGCATTCCCACTCTGTGTCTATGTGCTGTGTTGTGATATTGTCATTTATGTGCTCGTATGCTGTTTTTTTTTTTTTTTTGCTCCCCCCAGCACGTGCTTCTTAGCATGTGTCGGGCTGATCTTTTTTTTTTAACCCTCCTCTTCCTCATCGTCATGCTGCATCTTGATCTTTTATCTCTGTCTCCCTGTTTGGTCTTCCCACCCCCCCATGTTGTGCGGACAGGTTGATGGGTAAATTTCACTTGTACTGTACTTGTACTGCGCTCGTGACAATAAAAGGATTTTGATTTATTCATTATTGTTCATTGTTCATTGAAATAGACATTTTAGACTTAGACATCCTTTATTGTCATCACACAGACACACACAGTGAATCTGGCAACGAAATGTCCTTGATTGGCAACTGAAACAAAAAAATCAATATGGAAAATACAAAAGTGGAAAATTACTAAAGTGAATCCAAAGCCATGAGTTGCTGCATTGCAAAGGTGACAACACATACAGGCAATATATATGAGGAAATAAATAAGATGGACAGTGCAATATTACAAATAAATGTAAACTATACTGAAAACAATGTAAATATTGCACATCAATGCAAACATTACTATAAACAGTGTAAATATTACACAACAATGTAAACCGTACTATAAACAGTGTAACCATTACATAATTGTAAATAGTACTATGAACAGTGTAAATATTACACATCAATGTAAACAGTACTATAAACAGTGTAACCATTACATAATTGTAAATAGTACCATAAACAGTGTAAATATTACATATCAATGTAAACAGTACTATAAACAGCGTAAACATTGCACATGAAAGTCATGTACAGTTTGATAGTCTGATGGCTCGGGGGAATAATTCGGGGGAATTATTATTCAGCTTGAGAGCCGACTGGATGCGTAGCAAGGAGAGCATTTTTGGTTTACTGCCTGTGGATAATATATGTTCTGGGTTTTTTTTCTCCCTTTCTCGCGCAAAATGATTGCAAATTGCACTCTGTTGGTGGTCACTTTGAAGCATAGCCCACTGTATATAAGAGCTGCCATGTCAAGACTCTCCGGAAATCATGGCAGGAGTGATTTTAGCCAGGCCAAGGCATCATAATGGCAGGTGTGCACTAGAAATCATTTATTGGAGGAGGGTATCACTTTTTGATTTAAGTGACAATTAAATCATTTGCAGATACCGTTTGCCATGTCGCATGAACCTTGCACTACTAGATGCTTCATTAAATAAGGGGATAAGTCAGTAATACCAAAACGAACCCGATAAATAAATGCAACTCAAGCTTTCACCCTAAGTAACTATTTCAGTGAGAGGTCACAGGGGGCTTTATGTTGACCTCAAGTCAGGACCACAGACGGTTCTGCTCGAAGGTCAATAGGTAAGTAAAGTACTTTTTCTGTTTGACTCTGCCATTGCCATGTCAACTTTGATCTTCAAACAAAGCCACCTGTATGCCACCTACTGTGTATGCCACCTACATGCCATGTGGCCTTTTGCAATCAGAGGCCCATATAGCGCTCAGTTGGTAAACTCTGTGGGTGTGTTTGCACCGTGGTATAATTAGAGCAAATTCTTTTGAGGCAGATTGCCTAAGCTAATTCTGCGCAAGTAATGGTGCCATTAGCAGAAGCAATCCATTCTTCATGGATCTACCACTGAGTATTTTACTTCAAAGTAACCGTCAACCCAGCATCTTTTTGTCAAAGTTCAAAATATTTGAAATATAAATAAAAGAAACATTATATGCAGGGTTATGTCATTATCAATTTCAAAAAGGCTGGGTAGCTAGCAGTGTTTTCCTTACTGTGGAAAACGGGTCCAAATTGCTATTTGATTGGTAAAGGTTGCCGACCCCTGGTCTAATGGTTGCAGGAAAGAATGATCTGTGAAATAATAGAGTTTTGTCCATTCACGAGTGGTGCTAAACAAGACCCTTGGACTTAGCCGAAACAGTAGACAGGATGCCATTAAACAAAACACATCATTTTATATACTTTTCATGCAGTCAACAGCTGAGAATGTGAATCCATATGCAGATAGTAACAGTTCATGACCTGTCAAGTCCTAAGCATCCATTAGGGATGGGCGGAAAAAAGGCTACACAGTATTGAAGGGGAACACAGAACATTTAATAACTCAACCACACAAGACACATAAAACACCACAAGAAGAACACAAGACCTGAAACATTGGACGCCAGAGTCCCATGTTTCAGCACAGAATCCACATAAAGCACAAAGGGTTATAGCAGAGAGGAATGGCAGAGGAGACCGTGCTGCGCCGTGGCCACACTCGCCCTTTAAAGAATGTCCAATTGCCAATGCGGAGCAGCTTTGCAGCACAGGGCAGGTGAGGTGAGTAATCAGGTCATACCTTGAAGGAGGGGGAGTGGCCTAAGCCACAGCAGGGGCAAACCATGATAAGCATTACTGTGCGTAACATAAACTGTCTTTACCATCAGTTAAATGTATCAAAGCAGTATATGTAGAATAAACACCTAAAAAGATTGTTGTAATTCAGAACTGATACTGTTAATACTGACATTCTAATAAGACAGCTGCTCACGCTTTAGATCTGATGCTGCATACGGAATGGAAATGCATCATCAACCATACTTGTGACTTATGAACTAACGGTTATTGTGAAAAATAAGCTCCGATTTGACCAAAATTCAAGTTTTTATATGGTATTATAACCAACCGTACAACAGATTCGTGTCTTTTGGAAATGTTCAAAAGAAGTGCATATGTCTCATAATCAAAGAGTAAATGCACAGGATGCTATTATTAATTTTCATGTCACGCCTTACATGATGCTTAAGAGGACCGGGGAGTTTTTGAGATTTGCCTTTGTGTTCTTTCTTGTCACCTGTGTCTTTGTTTATTCCTGAATCAAATACAAATGTAATTTTGCACGGGGAATAGATTAAATCAAAGGAGGACATTCACTTTCTGTGCCCCGACTGACTTTTGCTTCTTACTTTCATGCTGATTTCAAGAGCCTGCAACTCACGCTGTAACTTTTCATTTGTTTCACCATGAAAGTGTTTCTCTTTGCAAAGGAAAGTCAGGCACTGCTGTGTCTTTTTGTTTCTTTCTTTCTGATGGGGCCTCCTTCTTCGTGATTGCACTCAATAATGTCTGGTTAGTGTGCCCGCGGTGGGCCGGTGATTATCACATCTCAAGCTGTGTCTTCTGATGGAGGGAGAACCCACTCACCTCTTCCCATAAAACCATGTCACCTGCTCGCCCTCAGCCCATACCTGCCCCGCCGAAATCCTGGCCACAGCTCCTCTCTGATTATCCCATGCTGGGCCATCGACGGCGGGGCCACTGTCCCGCTGCTTTCAGCCTCGCCTCTGTATGGAACGGCAGTGTGAAATGTGTGAAGAATAGCTCTACCTGGTTACATTTTTGTCTTCACGGCCAGCGTTTCAAAGTGGGGCTGTGCTTCTGCAGCTGAGTCACTGATTACTCTGCAAACCAACTTCCATGTTGAGAAAACTTGTTTGGTTTGGCTCGCAGACACGGCTTCACATGCTAAAGCGGGAGGATATGGCTCACCAATCAGAGAGAGGTTATAGGATGCTGACGTGATGTTTGGAGCGTGTTCGAGAGGAACAATTCAGAAAATGGCAAATCAGTAATGGAGTGGAGCCTACGTGGAGCGCGGCAATTTGTCAAAGTCAGAAAGCCTTTTGCCATTTGTCCAAATGCAAGTGTTTATTGCATATATTGTAGTTGCCACAGACACAGAAAACACTCTGTTTACAGTCAAACACTTGATGCATTTGTCATCAGTTGTTGACTGTAGTGCGTAGACAAACAGCAGGATGTATGTACAGTAGGTGCACAATGTCTGAAAAGTCTTGTTTTATTTTCTATGTGAGAGTAAAATGCTATACACCTTTAAGGGAATCGACTCAATCCTTGTCTTTGGAGCTGTGAAAAACTCACTGTATCAACATATCTTACGTGAAAAGAAACACTTTGGCAAGTCACGTGTGCAGCATCTGCAGTGATGCGGTCGCTGTATTAGTCCGTCATGGTGAAGAGGGAGCTAAGCTGAAAGGCGAGGCTCTCAATTTATCAGTCGTAGTTCGTTCCTACTCTCACCTATGGTCATAAGCTTTGGGTCATGACCAAAAGAACTGCAGAAAAAAGATCTGGGCTACAAGCGGCTAAAATGAGTTTCCTCCAGAGGGTGGCTGTGCGTCCTTAGAGATAGGACTAGGAGCTTGGTCGCTATGACGATGACATAGCAACAGTAAAAATGTGAGGTGTTTCAAGTTGTCAAGGAGGTTTGAAAAGAAGTCAGTGTGCTAAGCTGCAATACCACTGATGGCCACTAGATGCTGCTTCAAACATTTCTTGTTGACAGGCAGCTGGTCTGCAATTGTGATGAATAATACAGACGATCCAGCTGTTACACAAATGTAGTAAGAAGGTTACGGTTTTACTTTAGTTAGTAACCACATGAACTCATCCACCATACCTTGTGTTCTACCAGTTGTGTTCCTCCAGACTAAATTCAAACTGTTGCTTTCCAAATGACAGTCCAGAAACAAATGCGTAATGTTGAACAGAACAGCTCTAAAATGATGGGGGCTATTTAAAAACAAAACCAAAAAACACTCCATCCAGTTTCCTCATCCTTTACATAGTAGTTTATTTTTGATTGTGCCGAACAAATACACACAGGATGTAGATCATAACCTTCTCATCAAAGGAAAACAGCCGGGCAGCTTATCAGTCTTCACTGATTTTACAGGTTATGTTTATAGGGTCATATTTGGAATAACCAGTGTGAAATAATGCAAAACGGGATTGAAAATGCATTTCTGTAATATCCTTATCTTCTTGGCAGAGTCTTGTCAGAGAAAAAAAAAAAAAAAGACTCTTTCAGGTTGCATTGTCCAAACAATTTCTATTGTATTTTGGCATTGAAAACAAAGTTATATCTTGGCTGAGGGTTGAGTCTGCTACTTTTTTTTTTTTGCTCATGTTTAATGATCTACTTTTTGACAAAGAAGTGCAAATACCACAATTTCATTCAGGCAAAAGAAACATTCATCACAAGTCTTCTATATGGCTGATAAAGTGCTGTTTTTCAAATGGGAGTTCTATTTGCCGCAGCTGTAAAGAGGGACAAAAACCAAAACAAATAAAGTGAGTTAATTCAGTTGGTTAGAGCCGCAGGCAGTGGGCTTCTCCCTGCGGCGGTGACACCAGTATTAGGCAGACAGAGTGGAGGCTTGCCGCCCCACTGGGCCCATATGACAGGGCTCTAACTCCTCCATCCCATTGCAGCCAGGCCCTACTGTTAGGCAGCCTAATTGAATCCCAGCACAGAGAGCACAAGGCCCCATACATTAGAGATTTGTCAGCAAGGCCTGAGATAGTGTCTGAGTCGCTCCACTGGTTTATAATAGGGCTGTTACCTATACCAGTCATACGGTACACTATAGACGCATGGATGTGTGGAAGGAGACACACACAAGCAAGCAAGAGAAATGGACTAGAGTGAAAAAGATGCTTACACACAGACACACACTCCATTTACCCTTCTCTTATTCCATCTCCTTTGCTGATTTTTTTTTCTCTCCCTCCACTCACTTCCGTCTATTTCCCCTCTCTCAGCTTAGAAGGGCTCATCTGTTCTGTGCGTGGTACACTCAGGACACAGCCAGGTACCATTTTGATTTTGCTGAAAGGGTTACATCTTATTTCCTCTATTACGCTTTTCAAAGGCAGGTCCAATCATTGTTGCTTAGGAGCAGATGCCCGCGGCTGATTTCACTTCAAAACCCGTGGAAGCGGCATTTTCCAGACTCGCACCGAGGGGTCTGATGGGTGTTTTAGAGTGCGCAGGCATGTATTTAAATTAGACATGGCTTTTAATTATTTTGTCGCAGTGTAATTTTCTCGCTGAGGGCAGTCCGTTCATTGCTGAGGTAGCATTTCCATAATTCCCCAACATCTCCAAGACGTTTCATAGTCCTCTGATATGTCGCATACATTAATTGGAACTGAAATGTCAGCTTTAAAGGTCCCACCAGAGATTCCTCGAGTAACATTTTAAATAAGGGTGCGAAAGTAAAAATTATTCACTTAACTTTTGCAATTTTTTTTTTTAGCATTTTGAAAAGGATGCATGATTAATGAAAGTGAATCAGGTCTGAATGATTCATTTCAGTCTTTGTTTGTGAGAGGAGTCCCCTATTTTATCCAGCAGAGGGTAAAACGCATTTGTCTACATTGAAGTGAAGCCAATGCAGACGTTTAGTACATCTGATGGCCACTGGATGATGCTTCCAACTGTTGACCTTGGATCCAGTCTCAACAGAGATCAAAGCCACGAGAGCTGATCAGGGGCGTTCATAGTTCTGAAATATTGACACAAAATAATTAAGAGGATGAATGTATTTTTGACAACCTAAACACTGCCACATTCGATAAAAATACTCATATTTCCATTTAACTGTATTAACTCTATAGTTAAGACAAATTCCAAAAGACTACATGATCTATTGCAGAGGGGACACATACACAGCACAATCTGATATCAGGCAGACCCAATAATAAAATAATAACATAAAAACCTGTTGGCGATTAACGATCCTAAATCTTCACTTATTTGTTGTGTTAGTGTGAGAAGCTGTGAAAAATATTAATAACCACGCACAACCTGTAATTTCTTAAGAAAAATAACTGACATTTTAACAAAAGCATGCTGCAGCTTATTGTTAACACAAGTTACACATCACACTGGATGCACAAAGCACTTAATAACAGCCTTTATATTGCTAAAATTGCTTTTATTCTTCTTACAACATTTCAGATTGTTCACATTTGTTCAAGTTATGGACAGTTTGTAAAGGACGGTTTGTAAAAGTGAAAAAAATTCAGATTTTTTTTCACATTAAACCTAGGAGAAAATTCGGAATTGTCATTATTTCTAGGTTAAATGCTATTGTTTTACTTTAGCGCACTTTGGATTGCATGAGGCCCTTGAACAAAAACAAGCTCAACACTGTTCAGTGTTAATAAGAGCAGCGTCGTTTGTCCCCTTCAGACAGGACCCTTTGGTGGACCAGTTGTGGTCCGTGGGCCATATGTTTGACCCTCTTCCCATATTATATATGAGGCAGAAGCATAAAACTGAAGTACAAAATACCTAAGGTCAAGATAATGACTGATTGAGCCTGAGGTCTGACCTTCTGTGCAACCATTTCACCTATATTAAAGTATGGCAGTAGTAATGTATCACTGTGGACAATAAAACATATAATGGGATGGTATATTTGCAGGTTACTATTCCAAAAAAAAGGGCTCATACTTAAAGGACTGTGATGAGTTACACTGTGTTGGTAGAGGAAGAAGAGGAATCGGGGAAAAAAAACGGTGTGAATATTAACGTGTGTCACATATTCATCAATTATAGGCACCTCATTTTCTATTATATCCACAGTTGGTATCCAGGAGACAGCCTGAGGCGATGAATTCGATCGAGACCGGTCAGCATCAAAATCCAAAGAGGTCATTCAGTGGTTGTATAATACACAATGATTGTAGTATTGTTCCCTTGAAGGAGGTGTAGCCTCGAGGTATTTCCCACCTCCTGTCCTCAGGGGTCTGAAAAGAAGCATGTGTTCACTGGAGGAGTGTGAATAGAGGAGCTGGAAGCCCCTGGGTGCTCCTTAATCTTCCGTCATTGATTTCAGATGATCTTCTACTTATCTCTCCTTCCCAGTTAAGGAAAAGTCATTATTAGCCATGCTCACAAGCAATGACTCCAAATTAAGACGGCTTCTTCATCTTCTTTCTTTCTCCAAAGGAAAAAAAAAAAAAATAACGGAAGCAGGTCAGGATAAGTCGATGGTGCTCCATGACTTTCTCAGGAGAAGGTTGACGGCTTACAAAGTTTTACAGCAAATTAAATTACACCTTTTAGAACGGTTAAAAATATTTAAGGAATAATTTAAGGGCAGCTTGTAATGGCTGATATGTAGTACCGCCTGAGCTGGCACAAATATAGGACATTCATTTTCAGAGCCATATATTCCACGTGCAGGTTTGAGGCCTAACCTCATCATTTTCAGTGAATCACGAGCCCGACCGAGCGTGCCAGCAGTAAACTACAGCTTTAGAATGAAGGCAGCGCAAGTAGACAGATACTGGCTAATGGGGCATACACAGCACATGGATGAAAGGTAAAAATGACAACAAAAGAAACGCACTCCCACTTAGCGGCAAGATATCAATTAGAAAACATGATGTATACACACTTGAAGACACTCACTCAGTAGTTTATCCTCGGCGAGATATAATTGTTTATGTTCAAACCAATATTTCAAATACCAGCACTAATTCACTTTGTCTTTTATAAAGTCCGTGCCTGTGCTTTTTTTTTTCTTCATGACAATTGTCTTTTATCTTCTACTATTTAGAAGTCGCTTACTGATGTTTTAGCACAGATAATTTTTAGTCAGTCAGAGACACTGTACTTAGACGAAAGGCAGCTATAAAACAATCCTTTTCATAACGCCGCCATGTTCCACAGATGCTCAACAGCAAAGGACAGAGAGACCGACTGTAAACAAGACTGTTCTTCAAAAAAAAAAAAAAAAAGAAATGGGAAAACAGATGTGTTGGCGTTTGTGTGTTGTTCAGCAAGATCATCTCCGTGACTGCCAAATTCTCTTCAGACTTTGGCAGTGCAACTGCTGCCAAAAATACAATGTTAATGTCAGACTATAAATGGACTGCACTGTGGTTGTTTACCAAAACCAATGGAACGCCTTCGATGACAGATGTGTGCTGATCACATTGTATAACCATTCATTCATTCATCTTCCAAACCTGCTTTATCCTTTCCCGGGTTAATCAATGCAATCTGTCACGATTGGATTCACAGAAGCCCAGACGCGGATTGAATAACTTTTCCAAATAAGGTTTTTATTTTAAGGTTCTCACTCGAACATACAATCCGTACATTTATCACATTATCTTATTATTGGAAATATATATCAACAAAAAGCACCGGCAAAAAACTCGGGAATAATCGTTAACAATAACCAAAAAACCCACAACGGGGAAAAACCAAAAGGTAAAACTCAAAATTAACATCACTCTTACGAGGATAACAAAATAATAAAAAAAAATCAACCATCAACAAAAAGCGCTCTTAAAGAGGTAAACTAAACAATTTCAGAATTTTTCTCGACAAGGTTCAAAGACTAAGGCTATACAATATTTCTATTCTAATGCTTACTTACACACGACAAGGTTGACAAGATTTCAGGCAGGACAAGGATGAACACAGAGAAGAACAACGACGATCCAACAACGAGAGAACACAGACTGGGGTTTAAATAGACCAGACAACAGGTGACAAACGTAGGGGATGATTACAGATGGGAATCAGGTGTTGGTGACGAGCAGGTAAGGTTGGAGACACAAGGGCAGGACACAGACAGGAAGCTACAAAAATAAACACAGGAAGTATACAAACACCACTTGACAGACATGAATCACCACACAATCTCCTGCCACTGGAGACGGAGAGAACACTGAGCCTATGGTTTCTGTACAGCTAATTGTTTGGAAGATGAATGAATGAATGAATGAATGATTTGACCCCAAAACTGTTCTCCAGCTACCTTACATGTAAAATGAACCTCTGTCACCAGGTCGTCATTGTGTTATTGGACCAGTAAAGCAACTTAGAATCGACTTCTTCTATTTCACAGCAGGTGGTATCTGGAGTTAAGGCACATTACTCTCAGCAAGAATTAATATCTGGTTACCACTAAACCCTAAACATACCAAACAGACACTGGGGCTAACGAGGACGGGGTCAGGGTGTTGACAGAAGAGTGCAATCTGTGAGTTCACCACCAGATATCACTAAATCATCACTAGATTTGTAAATATCAGTATAAACTTCAAACCTTTAATGTTTAAAGCCCCTTCTGTCACACTCTGACAGCACTGAAGAGTTCCTTCAGTGACAGACTGAGACACCCTAAGTGTGTGAAGGAGAGGTATCGCAGGTCGTTCCTCCC
>JAPTHA010000013.1:11549209-11560594 GCA_029814585.1 Gymnapogon annona
CGGCCGGAGGAGGGGTGTGGGGGGGGGGGGACTCTAAAGAGACGAGTTTGAAGAGTTTGTCGAAGCCGCCAGCTGGTAGCCCGACTGGACAAGTCAGACAAGTGTCAGATTCCCTCAACACCTCGGCGGAAGTGTGAGGACAGGTGAAAAATGGAAACAAACCAGTGTGTCTTCCACAGCCTGGGAAGAGTGTATTCACTTCAGATCTCACTGTCAGGTCTACATCATTATCTGACCTCTTAAAGAGGCGGTTGAAAACGCACATCTTGAAATGTTTAGACTTTGCATTCGGGAATGATTGAAGGAGTTTTCTGCACACAGATAAGATGGCATACAATGGATGCATCGTTCTTTGGATAATGAGTCACATAGAGACTGGAGATGCCTGTAGTCCCTAAGGTTGGTCAGAGGGTGGTGCTATTGAACCTGAACTACCAACAGCAGCCTCTGTAGACACAAACTGATAATGCACATTCAGACATTCAAGACAGATTGAACTGAGTCAAACAGATGCATTTGAAGAAATCATTATTTACTCTGAGGCTTATTGGGAATGAAACATTGTATTATTTGAGGAAAATAATCCATTTTGGCACCACATCAGATATGAATCGTATCAGATCACAATGACTTATACTTAAGAGATAGTGCGCGTTTGCTCAGGGAGACGTAATATAAACTTTGAAGACAGAAATTTTTTTTACATTTTTAACTTGATTTTTAAAATTTTTATAGGAATGGAAGCTGCTGTTATGGTTGGTAATTGCAGATATAATCTTTATAGATGCACTATTGCTGAATTCACTACCAAATTCCATCAAGTGCATCACCTCCCTTCTTGCTATTCTGCTCAGGTTTGGAAATCCAAGAGTCATGTTGTTTGTAAGAGAGAGCAAGAGTCAGTCAGTCAGTCTGTCTCGGGAGCCAGAGTTTGAGAGAACATAGTGTGGAGTTCTTCAGGGGGAATATGTAATAAGGAACATAGCTGCAGCTTCTCTTCCTTTCTGGGGACTAAGTTGTTTGAGACACACAGATAAACAGACCGGCTGGCTGGTTCTGGACTGAAATATACGTCTGACCAACTGTGCTTAGTCGGTGCCAACTTAAGATTATAAACAGGAAAAGGAACAGACGATACCAGATGTGGTGAGGAAATCTCTTAGCAAGACAGCAAATGGACTCATCACATCTTTCATGCAAAAAGTGTGAAGGCAGACCATACGACTAGATATTAGCCGCTATTGAATGGAACAGGAGGATGTTTTTGAAGCGAAACCAGGTCACAAAGACCTGGAATTGTTTCGGGAGACATATGTGAATTTCTTCATTAACTAAACATTTACAGACCCCAACCTGCCACTGCCGTTCAGAACGCGACTGAAATGATTTGAAAACATCAGGACCTCAGTGACCTGGCGACTTGT
This sequence comes from Gymnapogon annona, assembly GCA_029814585.1. Classification (NCBI taxonomy): domain Eukaryota; kingdom Metazoa; phylum Chordata; class Actinopteri; order Kurtiformes; family Apogonidae; genus Gymnapogon; species Gymnapogon annona. The sequence continues at coordinate 11,550,634 of JAPTHA010000013.1, forward strand.
GTCTATTTGAAGTGTCTGTTTCTATTTTATTGAAATTCTAAGTCTTGAATTGGAGATTGCTCCAACAGGCCTATAGTCTGTAATGTGATCTGTATAAAAAGGCCAAACATAAGAGGCTGAGAATCCGTTGGAAACAAGGTTAGACTGCGCTGGCAAAGGTTATTCTACTGTGAATTGGCCGTGGTCCGTCCATTCATCGGCATGACGACGCAGAGCCTGTGACAGAGTGACCTGTTTGAAGGCCTGTGTCTCCTGTGTGGATTTGTTTGGTGTGCTGCAGGGATTGGTGTTTACACACAGTTGGTTTTGCTCAAGGTAGTTTCATTTCCCGAACCAATGAGTCGTTTTCGAGGATCTTCACCGCAAGGCTAAATGATAATCATTCACTGGTCGGATTTTCTGTTCTCTCTTGGGTGACAAAATGCACTTCTCAGAAAGGAAATGACACAATAAATTTCAGAGCCGGTGATTGGTCGATCCTCGTGTTTCAGACTTCCTTATTTCCAGTCTGATCCAACTAATGAATTCTGCCTCACGGTGTCTGTGCCCAGAGTGGCAGCATGTCACTGGTCACTGAGTGGGCTCAGGGGACAACGATGGTGTGAGATGCCATCTGTTGTGCCACTGAGCCTTCCATGCCCCATTCGCTCAAACTCGAGTCAAGAAGTAAAACCACCATCTCATATAGGTGGTCTCATGTAGCTAACGATGACGGTTAAGATTGGCTTTGCTTTTTGATTTGCGACATGGCATTAATTTGAGCTTTTGGTCCCAATAACCTTTGTTTTGCAGAGGATCAATAGAAGTCCCGTACATTCAGTGATTTGTAATAATCGCAGAGACACCTGGTGATTTTAATTTTGAATCATTCTGACATGTCTCTGCATGGTGAAGACTCCAGAACAAACGACATGTTTGTGCATTCCTGTGGAGATAAAGGTCTCCCTCAAAATAACCAGCTTTCACCTCCTCCAACCAGGAATACAATGCAGATGAAAGACAAATTAAAGGAAATCTCAACATGAAATAGCTTGAATTATCTGCTTTCAGACTATTGCGTTGGCCAAATTCAAGAATGCATATTATATGACCATGCACAGTCACTGGAATACTAAAATAATAGGAACAGTGCAAGTTCACATTCATCTTTGTGCTCCATTTCCCAGGATGACTGGTCCTTTGGTCCAGGACCTGAGGTTATCAGGTCATATAAAAACAGCCTGTACGAGACCCTTCCCTTTCATGACTCTTCCCTCTGGACTTTCTTCTCTTCTCATTATTGCATCAAAGCCTTTCCAAGGCGTCTTCTTTTGGACTTTCCATCTATGGCATTGATGTGAGGGCCTGCCTAGGATTAGTTAACAGTGAGGTTTACTGAGTCTTTGCCTACTTTAGGTGGATGTGCTGAGGAGAATTTAATGTGAATCAAATCCTATTATTTAATATTACTATTAAAAGGTTTCTGAAAGACAAATGAACATGCACATTTCCATGAACCAAGAAACAAATCTATTATTACATTCTGCTACTGAATTCAGTCTGAAAAATCTGTGTCAAAGTTTGGGTGCCAAATTTAGCCAGATTTGGTGTGAAGTGGGCGTGACCAACACAAATAACAACAGAATAACATATCAATAATTATAACTCCTAGCTTTCCTCATGTGATAAAAATGTTTGTCTAGAAATTGTCCTTTTCTGCCAATGTGAACAACATTAAAAACCTCTAAATTCTCAAGAAAGTGCAATTTTAATAATATTATACCTCAATTTAAAATTTAGACGTGTACGCTACAACTTACAGATCACACTGGATCTACAAATACACAAAATATTTAGTAATCAAGAGAATATTATTAAAATTATACTTACCTCTCAGACATTTCAGGCTGTTTATTTGTTCAGGTTATTTATGTCCTTTTTTGTGAAATTATACATTTTTCTGTGTATACACAGGAAAATCACATGAGAATATTTACATTTACACAGAATTTTTTAAAGTTACAAGTATTTATAGGTTATTATGATACCATTTTCCCAGTCTGTACGTGGAACCTGAACTATCATTTTTGCGAGTATCTTTTAGTTGTAATTTTTGCATTTCACAAATTCATCCCATGGCGGGCTGCATTTGGCCCCCGGGCCATGTGTTTGACACCCCTGCTTTAAGGTTTCCTCACTCGTCCACATCACCTTTTGCAATAGACGTGTTCAGTTTCATCAGAGTATCTATGATGACCATTCACAGCGACAGCACCTTTGCCTTGAAAAATACTTCAACAATTTTGTGCCAGTGAATGTTTGAACTTCGCAAAAACATCTGTCCATCTCTACCAACATGTTTTCTATAGATCTTACATACATGAAGATATTTTAGTTACTATCCCCAAATTAAAACCTCCTCTAAACTCTTTTCCATTGACACTAAAATCTGAATCATACAGGCCTGTTACCAATTTTATAAGCAACATAGTATGACCAGATGTGTACAGATCTGTAATAGCATATGATGCACTTGTATAGAAACATCAGAATTTATTAAGTTTCTCTAAGAAATTATTCAGGTTTTTACCACCATTCTGTAGCAGATTTAAAAACATGTTGAAGGATATAGAAATAAAAAAGTTCTTTGGGTTAGATCTAAAGCCTGAAATGAAGAGTAACTTCATTTTAATAACATGAAAATCCAATTTATTTTTTTTTTGCTTTCCTAAGCATGTTGTTTTCTGTTTTCTGTCATATTTTATAGCGTTATTAAGTTTGAGTGTAGACTGTAATTGGCATCGCTTACCAAAAAAGTCCAGAACTGATTTTGATGGATGTTTTTGTGGCCACTGTAGGGGACGGCGTGAGCAGTGTTCAGTTGTTCAGTCTGTAAACTCACCACTAATCTAATCCTCTTGGGATCTCTGGGCGTCAACAGTACTCCTCCGGCAGACTCGGTTTTGAGCTGTTCTGTTCAGCTGAGCCAACATCCATCTGGCTTCCTTTAGTTCATTTGTGCACCATCTCCAGGACTGTCTAAGCTTGCCCATCCTTCCTTTCCATTACGGTTTCCAGTCCAATGCCCATTTGGTCGAGTTTGCTGGGGTCCATTTGTAGGATTTTCTTTTCCAGATTTCTTGGTCAATGGAGATTTCCTTTGTTCTCTCCCACAGATTGGAGTTGAGGGTCTTTTCTTGTCATGAGATGTACAAGATGTGTCCGAGACATTTGTTGACAAAGGACTGAAATGTCCTTGCTTCATCTCACAATTTGACGCTACTAAAGATCAAACACTGAATCTGTAAAACATGGACAAAAACAGATGATTTTGTTCAGGCTACAGTTATGGATTTGCTGATTTTTGCATGTACATTTGTGGTTTACTTATATTTATTTATTTTCTCATTAAGCTTTTGTTTTTCTCATGTTAAACAGCTCTTGAGATCTACCAATTTGCTCATCAAGGCTTTTTGAGCTGCACCTGTGTTTAATCCCTGTGCTGATAAAGTCATTTCTAAACCGTTCTGGCACACTTAGGGTGAATACATTTCAAAAGCCATTTTTGCATTCACATGCGACTGAATCAAATGGGAGCTCCTGCTAAGCATCCAAACACTTCAGAGGTCGGCAACAAGTGAAAAGTTAAGGATCTCTGCTTGAAAATCCAATTTCTCTAATAACAAATATATCTGTCAGGCAGGAGGATAACTCATTTTCCCTGCTGTCGCATTTGCTTTGGGACTTCTCTTTAAACAAGTGACTCGAGCTTAAATCAAGGTGCACAAGTCTGCTGGTTTTGCACTGCATGACTCCAAAAAAATCCTCAAAAGAGAAACATCTGGACACATGAAAACTGTGACATCCTACTGACATAGACCGTCATTAAAAAGTGAAAACCCTCTCAGTGCTGACAAGAACACATCCTTACTGTACAATTTGATGTCCTGACTGCCATGTTTTTTGTTCTGCTATGTGTGAGTGCTTCCAGGTAGGTTGGGAAATTTATCCAATTATTGTAAAACTCCAAAGGGAAGAGAAAGCATTTAAAATTCATCACAATCTCTGGAAGAAAGGTACAACATGCCTGAGGATGCATACAAGGAAATCGCTCTCGTCTTTCAATTCTTAGCTTTAATCGTGCAATTACTAACCACCCTCCTTGGGTGCAAATGAATATTTGTGTGCAAGGTACAAGCTTAAACAAACAGAACAAATAATCTCTTTTAATGTGTTACATCCTGTTAGTGTAATTGTCACATTCAGACCGAAAAGACACTATTATAATACTAAAAATCTGGCTCTTTGTGTGGATTTGCAGTAGTGGAAGCTCAAGGTTTGCGTTGCCCAGAAAAAGACAAGCATTTCCTTCTTCCTCCACCTCTCTGGCTTTGCTGGGGAATTGAAGCTTATTGTGTCCAATGCAGCGATCCAATTATGAAGCAGGGCTCTCTTACAAGGTTGCCATGACAGAATCAATGAAAACAATATACGAGAGTCCCATTTTATACACGTGTATGTGGGGAAAATGGCCAAAGACCTTGCTCTAAAGGAAAATGTCAGCACTCTGTGGCATGCTGACAACAACGCTGTGTGATGGTTTCAAATTGAAACCCAAATCAACAACTAAATTATTTGCAAAAGAGTTCAGGGAGCAAGAACAAAGCAAAGTACTGCCAACTGCTAAGAGAGAGTTCATTTTGTAGGGAAGTTCATGAACAACTGCAGGCTATAACATATCTCATGTCAATTTTTCAAATTGGCTCTGTTATCCAAAAGAAAAAGAGCAGCCAAGCATAATTTTTACAGTGATCACTATCACCCCATCAATCATGTTGAGTAAATGAAGAGATCTTGTAAAAAAAACCCCAAAACAAAATAAAACAAACTTGGCAATGGATGGTATAGTTTATACATACAGCCATGTAATTGGAAGTAAACACAATAAACCTACACAGCTTGCACATTGATCATAATGCAATTGCTCCTCTTTGTATGAATTGTATAATCAATTTCTATCATGTCACCACCTTATTCTGCTAATTACCAGAGATATTCACATTTCGGCTCCACGCCACAGATAAGGAAGCAGCCTTTGAACTCCTTGTAAGTTGCAAAGGGTGGGTCACGATTTCCTCGCTGAACTTGGCTCCATTTCAGACAAGTGTGGAGGAGGATGAAGGCTTGCTTCCCTGCCTCTCTCAGCTAGAGAGCAAAAGGCCTCACAACACTTCCAGCCCACATCTGGAGAGGAAGACGAGGGGAGAGAAACCGAGGCCGAAGCAACACACCCCCACACGGCGATTGGAGATGGCAGAGGGGGCACCAGACATAATACTCCGATGTGTCTGTGGGGGCTATTTTTTCCACTACCACATACTATTGCCAGAGAGATATATTAAAAACAAGATTTAAAGAATCCACACTTGCTTCTTATTTCCTACAACCATTAAGAAGTTGTATACAGGTAAAGAATGCTAACGCACTAACATGTCATTGACCAACAGCTAAAATGCTGGCACAAGGCAAGGAATAGTAAACATTCAATCATTGGTTAATTTATTGGCATGAATGAAGGTCAGACGAGTATGACTGAGTGTGATGCTAAATCTTGATGGTGAAATAAAAGAGCAGCTTGAGCCCATCCACTGCTGAGGTGGCCTTTAGAAAAGGATCCTACCGTTGTAGTTTAGCCCACATGCAATATGTAAAATGTCACCTTCCAAACAACTTCCAGACATTGTTTGCAAGAAAAAAAAAAGACTGAATGCAGCTCCCAGTGTTTCTGAGCTAATTTAACTGTCATGGCCAGCTCATGCTGTGGCTCGGCCACACCCTCTCCCTCAAGGGACTTGGACTAATTGTCATCTTCAACACCTGGGCCACGTTGCTTGGCTGTCGCTGATTAACCAGCTATTTAAGCAGCTGGTTGCCCAGCCAGCCACATGGCATCATAAATGTCTTCACAACTCCAACCTTCACAACCCTTCTCCCTTAACCTTGACCAGGACACAAGACTCACCTCTAGTGTGCAGTGAAACTCTGCTGAATTGACAGAAGGTTTTTCAGATATGATCATTTCTATCATCCTTTTCAAGTGCAAAACTTCCAAATGAGATACAAATATGGCGATCGAAACATTGCTATTGAGACCACCTTGAATAGATGAAGGTAAAAAAGTGGTCTCAGTCCAGTTTCTACTCTTTTTGAACAAAGGACCAAATGTAATGGTCTGACCATGAGCCAAGCTGGGTTCTCCTGCCCCTACCTTCTTCCTCCTTCCGGCTTCTTATCTCCAAGGAGTGTTTACTGCCGGTAATTAGGCCATTAATCAAGTTAATGGAACATCCCTGAATGAACTAACTGTACTGTCTCCCACAGAGCTGCCTCGTTTCACCCTGGGACTCCCCCCTGAGGGTGAGACTTCCTGGTTCACAGCCAGGGAGTGCTTCGCCAGCCGGCCCATCTGTCAGAGCCTCTTCTTTAGCCTCCAACTCTGACATCCACATATGTGTCCACTATGTGAAGGTTACGAAACGGATGTAACCACTGTCAGCACAGTTTGCCATATGACCACAGATTACTCAAGTAACATCAACTTGAATGCAGTGAAGGCCATGGCCTCGGTATGAAACAGTGCCATCTGAACAGACTTGTGAAAAAAAAAGTGTAGTCTGGTCATGTTTGTCCTTGTCAAAGCGTTTCAGCAAATGGATGGAGAATTTATTTAAGTAATTTTATTGAAAAATTTAATTTTCTTCAAATCAAACACACTCTCCACTTGTTAAGCAGTACACAGCTGCACTGCCACACAGTGTTTGAAAGCAGGCCAAATCCAAAAATGCAAGCATCCGGCAAAGCCATTGCTTGATCATTATTGTCAAGTCAACAACATGCCCATTATGGTACGGTATAAAAGGTTTTGATGCTGCACAGATGTTTCTTTGTGTTATTTGACTACTTCTGAAAAAGGGGGGGACTAATATTAAAAGTGTGTATAATTGTAGATGGAAACAATTTCAAGATAGTCCACAAACTACAATCCACTATGTTCCTTTTCATTTTCTCTCCTGATTAATGCAAAGTAATAATTACTATATCCTCCCACAGTTATGATAACACATTTCATCTTTATTAAAGGCAAAACTCAAATTTGGGTTCATCTTGTGTTGGCAAGGCAACAAAAGTATGGTGAATACACCCAGCTCATCCAAAAGCTGGTAGAAACAAATGTACAAATGGCTTCTATCAAAATATTATGTTTTCACAGTATTCTAAACACTTTGATCATTGCGTTCTGAAAACTACTTACGTATTTATCGAGATTTCAATCCAAATTTTGATTGATGACGTTCTGTTAAAATTGATTTAATCTAATTTCATGGAATTTTTTATTTTATTTTATTGGCTAAAGAATACCTACAACATGAAAATAAAACAAAGGTTGGGCTGCGTTTTAATGGAAAGAGGTCATGTGGTCTGATGAGTCCACATTGACCCTCTTCCAGAGTGATGGACATATCAGGGTGAGAAGGGCAGTGAATGTAGTCATTATCCATCATGTCTAGTGCCTACAGTACAAGCCTGTGGGGGTAGTGCTGTGACCTGAGGTTGTTTCAGATGGTCAGGACTAATGTTCAGTAATAATATACGGCCATAATATTAGGTTACCTGAAGCTGAATTTACTGAATAACCATCATAACCTGCATACCAATGGATTTTTTTTCCATTGGTATGCAGTCAATATTTCAGTCCAGACCTGAACATTATTGAGAATCTTTGGGATGTTCTGGAGTGGACTTTATACAGAGGTCTGTCCCTCCCATCATTAATACTAAATAAAAAACAAACAGTAACAACGGGGCATACACCAATCACACACCAGAGATGTGGTCCTCCAGAAGACAGCATAAGCCTTCACTACTGTCTGACAAACCCTTCTGAGCAGTCTATGAGACACGCCATTGCAATATCATGTGACATTTCGGACGAAGGCTACAGGAAGCAGCTGAAACTAGTGAAGAAGGTAAACAAATAGCTGCTCATGTCTATTAAATGAATGAGTTTTTTTGTTCACATTGATGATTGGAAAACAGTGTTAATCTTTACCAGAATAAATCCAAAATACTGCTAAGAAAAAAAGTGTCCAATTTATTTTTATGTTATTACTTTGTTAAACAGAAGTTTTGATCTAATACTTGTTTTCAGTGGATGTTACAGTGACCATATTGGTCTCTTTTTTTAATTCCATTTCCATAATTTATTTCACAGATTGAAATAAAAATTTCTGAATCAAAGCATATGTAATGTTGTCATTTTTGATGTTGTTGAACGGAAGCAACACTTTCAAGTCAAATGCTCATTTTTGACAGCACGATTTCAGGTAACAAAGTATTGCACTGCACTGCTGTTTTACTCACAAAAAAATCTCTCTCTCACGTATGCTTGAAACAACAAACAAAATTACCTGTTGTGTTTCATCATTTTATTTTTGCTGCACAACTACTTAGATATTTTCTCCCTTGATTTGACTTATTGAAACAGCCTTGAACGCTTGTTCCCTCAATTCATGAAGTGGAGGCATTCATTCATTTAGTTCTAATGTAAAGGTACAAGCAGTGCTTCCATTATTACCTACATGTTGGTCATATCTATATCTATCATTTTACAAGGTACAGCATGTGCAGGTAGCCTGTCACTATCTATAAAAACTATAAACCATGATGTGCAATGATGCTGCCTACGAGCATCCTTAATGCATTTAGTGTCGTACATTTTATGTACGTGTGTTTATTTTATGGCGTGATTTTACGAAGCAGCAAATCAATTCCTTCAGTCACGTCTCACGTGTCTAATCAACATCAGTGCATTCAAACCATATATAACTGCTGTTTTGCCTGGGGTTGCCTCACCAGTGTTCTTCCTCTGGCCATTTTCTTCTCTGCCTCTGGAGTATTCAATCTTCTACCCTGCCGGCAGACCACAGAGCTCATCCCATCCTGCCTCCCAAACAAGCCGCAGTGTAATTGCTTGTCAGAGCTGTCTGCATGCCTGTTTTTCTTCTCACTGCCACGCACCTGACAAGAAACACATATTTACACACAAAAATGAAATTACAGGCAATTTGAGAGCAACGGTTTCGGAGGCAACGCCTACTATTGAGCCATCCAAGTCAATGAACTACCCTCACCCATGGTTCTGGATCTCAACAGCTAAAGGTGGACGTAATAGATTAATAAATAAATAAAAAAAAAGACGAAATGCTAAGGGAATTGAAGCTTGACCTCCTCACTATTTTGATTTTTTTTCTGTTTTATAACTCTCCCACTACTTTTTTTCCTTCTCCTTTCTTCACCTTTTCTTATACCAGCCTTTACATCATTATGTCACGGACATCAGGCTATTCAGCGAGGTACAATAAGCCCTCAGGCTGAATGAGTAGTCGGAATCAGAAGGTGCTAATAATGATACACTTTAACCAATTGTGTCAGGTTTCAGATAACGACACAAAAGCAGTATTCAAGGTTAAGTAGTATCTTTATTAAAACTGATCAAAGGCAAGTGTATGGTGCCTCAGGTGGATGGGGTGGTGGGGGGGGGGGGTCTGCAACGAGGTGAGGATGTGTCAGCTGTGAACCAGGTCTGGTGTTATGGAGGGAAATGACAGGTGGCATTGGCGGTGTGAACAGTCCTTGTGAAGTGTTGAAGCCATCTCTGGCGTTATGCACCGGGAGCTGCTCCGCTCCTGCATTTGGTGTGCAGTGCTGGGGAGCCACTCTGGCGTGATGCACTGAGGAAAGGTGCCGGCAGGAAGGAAAGAATAAGTGGAAGACAGAGAAGTTGGTAAAGGTGGAGAAACTCACACATGCTGAAGCACTTTGGTGTCATTTTCTGATGTTGGGGATGTGTGTGTGTGTGTGTGTGTGTGTGTACGTACTGAGGTCCAGATCTGAACAGCCGTGTACAGATACAACAGCATCA
>JAPTHA010000013.1:11689957-11700475 GCA_029814585.1 Gymnapogon annona
TTCTCCCTTGTTGTTGAAATAGTTCATCATAAGCCGCACCATCTTTTAATTGTCGAGTGAATTTGTAATGAACTTTTGAAATGTCACAGAGAAGAAAAAAAAAGGCAAAATAAAATGCAAATTAAGTGCATTTCCATCAATTTTCGACTAATTGAGGTTGCATGAAGTTGTCAGAAGGTGGCGCTCAGGGCAACGTTCAAACAGGGCCGTCACCTGTAACCGCTGAGCTCTTTTCATGTGTAAAATAACCAAGGAATAATGTAGTCCTTTCATCAGTCCACATGTGAGTGAATGTCTGGAAGATCTATTTATCAAGTACATGAACTCTTTCGGACACAGCTTGGTCAAAAAGTAGCATCTGGATTGAACTCTGCTAATATTTCCATCCCTTTCATTGGTTAGAATGAGTATTTTTGGAGAAACTGTTCAAAACCATTTTTTAAGTGACGTGACATGTCATGCCAAGTTTCTTCTAAGTCAGAACGTGCAGCAGTCAAGGCTGAAGTTCTGGTTTTGGACTCTTGCATAAATAGTTTGACATTTTTGGAAATTGCATTACTTGTTTTCTAACAGAGGGTTAGACAGGCAATCAATACTATTCACATACAGTGTCTATGTGAGAACAAGAGCCAGACGATTATTTCCTTAGCTTAGCAAAAATGTAAAAATGAGCTCTGTTGCAGGATCGGGGAAAACTGAAACAGGAAGTCAATGAACCCAACCCAGACAGATATGCAAGACAAAACTCCCCATAAACAACAGCTTTTCCCTCTGTGTGTGAATAAATACGATGTGTGCAGTAAGAAGAACCAGTCCAAAACATGACAGTAAACCTCAACTTGAATATCACTTGTATCACTGTAGGGGAGTTGTATTTCTATCATCATAACGAGGACATTAAATATCAGACTTTTTATGTTTTGTTGTTTTTTTTTAATAACATTTTTTGTTGGATATCTGAAACTAAAGTGACTAAATACAATTTGACACAAAAAACACACAAAACAAAACCAAAAACAAAACAAGAGGATTGGTTCAGACTCCCCTCCAATGTACGAGGCTTTCACTGACTTACTATTAGGCCTTGTTCACACTGCTACTTTGTATACATTCAGACCATGTCCACTTTTATTTTATAAACTCTGGACAGCAGAATAATGGCACATTAAACTGTTGACTGTAATCACATTTGGATGTGGTTTGAAATGTGAGTCCAGATGGAATTGTCCAGATGTCCCACAGTCTGGACATTCAGTCAAAGCAGATTGTACAGTGTTTTCCTGCATTACTTGCAGTGCAACACACAACAAATACCCCAGACCTAGAGTGAAATAAGGGACCAATAGAATTGACGCTGTAAGATGCTACTGGAAAAAACAAAACAAAAAAAAAATACTGGACAAGACAACATAGACAGAAAGTCCATATACAGAAATTTAAATGCACATTTGCATTCATGTAATGGTTACATTGTTTTTAGTACTGTTTGCACAGATGTGTAATATTTACACAATTATAGCACTGTTTACATTTAAGTAATGGTTACACTGTTTATAGTACTGTTTGCACTGATGTGCAGTATTTTCACTGTTTTCAGTTCTGTTTACTTTGTGTAATATTGCACTGTCCATCTTATTTATTTCCTCATATATATTGACTGTATGTGTTGTCACTTTTGCACTGCAGCCACTCATGGCTTTGGTTTATTCACTTGAGTAGTTTTGCACTGTTATATTTTTCCATATTTATTTTGTGTTTCAGTTGCCAATCAAGGACATTTCGTAGCCAGATTCACTGTGTGTGTCTGTGTGATGACAATAAAGGATGTCTAATGTCTCTAATGCAGATATATTGTAGGGGAATCTTCTGCGTAGAAAAAAAAAAAAAGCAGAAACAATGGAACGCTGTAGTGTTAGTTTAAAAACACATATACTACAATGGGAATGATGGACTAAATTAACATGGCCTCTGGTGCAAAGCCGCGCAAGGTGCTTCACTGGTGTAATTCACCGGCTAATGATGCCTCTATCATTGTGCCTGTAGCCCATGTAGACAGGTTGGAGATGCCTTAATGCAGGGGTTGGGAAATGTTTTTGGCTGAGAGAGCCATGAAAGCCACATATTTTAAAATATATTTCTGTGAGATACATGTAATATTTTCTTTAAAACTGATAGGATTAAATTAAATAAGTGAGTTTTTAATAATTCTCTTCATTTCTCCTTTGTTTATGTTATTTAATTAAAACGTTTCATTAGAAAGTGTTACAGGTATATTTATACACAATAAGACGAGATTCACAACACACACTGACAGGATCAGAGACAACAGACAAAAAAAAAATGCACATATGGAACACAAACAAACACGAAACAGGTACAACAACAAAAAAAACCTTTATACATAATTGAACAGCATTGAGCATTGATTGAACAAATTGATTCACTTTAAATATTGACCAATAATAAATAAAATACACAGAGCACCATTAGTGCACAGCGCAATACGTTTATACATAGGTTGTTTTTTTTTTTTTCTTTGATGAAGTCATTGAAAGACTTGAACAACTCCTTCCTTCTTGTTGACCCTTTCAACTTATCTGCGAGCCAGATGCAGGCAGAAGAAGAGCCACATCTGGCTCCTAAGCCATAGGTTCCTGACCCCTGTCTTAATGCATCGATATGATGTGATTGCTTGTAAATAACGATGCTGATGATCCACATCTGATTTACCAAAGCGATGCATATTCAATAAGACAATAAGACTGAGATCTCACCGAGCACAATGATCATTTAGGCAAAACGCGTGACCACTTTTCATTAGTCAGTGTCATGAGAAACTAAATAACTGGGGTGTTTGATGATTATGAGCAGGATCAGATGTTGTATCCTAATCCCCTCATTATAAATGTATCCTGAGATACCTTACCTGTCCATCATCCCGACACAATCTTGAAGTCTTGGCCCGACGCACCTGGAGGGCAGACAAACCAGAGAGATCATCCATTAAAACAGCGACAGGTTATGAGTAAACTCCATGTTGTCTTTGGTTCACGTCAGTCAGCTGTCACTGGGCAGGGACCTGGGGGAAATTGAATCCTGAGCACAGCTGACCACTTGCCATTATGACAGGAAAAAAAAAATGTTTGAAAGGGAAGGAGCTGCTGTGAAGCCTGGTATTTAAATGGACCTCCAGACTCTGGGTCTTTGGCCTTTCTGTTCGTCTGACTCTTAGATTTTTTTTTTATTTTTAATTTTTTTTAGTCTGACAGATGTCTGACGCAAATGTGGATAAGCAGTTGGTTTTTTTTTTTTCATCTATCTCTTACTATTTTGACAGAAAGGTGAGTATTTGTACTAAACAGAAGGAAGACATTTAATCAGATATGACAGGATATGAAGATTATTCTGTAACCTGCACTTTTATATATACTCTATAATTACATATTCCTTGCACTGAGGTACATCTTTTGATTTTATTATGCGACACCATATAGATTTTGCACCTAGATGAGAAAACTGGTATCAAACGATATTTAAGAACCTCCGAATTTAAATTGCTTCAGTGTTTGAGTGCAGTTTCATTTTTTTGGATGAACAATTATAACATTGATTTAATTGTGGCATTCTGTCTCAATTTAAGCAAAATTATTCAAGATTTAAAAAAAAAAAAAATCACTAAGAAAAATGTGCTAGTTTGGCAGATGTTTCTGCATTTGGTTCTTTCTCCTAGATTTGATTTTGCAGGTTATGGTGAGCGAATGTCAGCTAGGGTTTTTTTTTTCTTTTAAAACACTTTCCATTTTAAAACAACACACTTCTCCAGCTGGGATAGACTCCAGTGACCCCTGTGACCCCAGCAGGGACATAGTGAGTTCAGAACACAAGTGACTGACACTTCTCCAGACCAAAACACCTCTAGGAGGCAGTGTAAAGCTTTTAAAGTCAGACCTGCAACACATTTCTCATGCTGTATGCCACAGGTGTCAAACATGTGGCCCGGGGGCCAAATCCGGCCCGCCAAAGGGCCCAGTCTGGCCCTTCAGAGGAATCTGTGCTGAAATGACACTGAAGATATTAACAATTATATTAGTTCAGGTTCCACATTCAAACCAATTCAATCTCATGTGGGTCAGAATAATAAAACACTAAGACTACATACAACACAATACAACATAACCTACAAATACTCACAACTTCAAATTTTATCATGTATTTACAGTAAAGAAAAAGTAGTATTTAACAAAAAAATTGGAATAACCCGAACAAATATGAACAACCTGAAATGACTTAAAAGAAGTCAGTGCAATTTAAAAATATTCTGCCTGTTATTAAATATTATGTCAATTGTAATATACTGTACATGTGTAAATGTAGTATAACATTGAAGTATAATATTGTCAAAAAATACACTTATCTTTTCAGTTTGTTGGTGTTTATTCATGTTGCTTTAAAGGACAGTTTTTAGTTGTGAACATTTTCATCATATAATTTTCTCTAGAATAAATGTGTTTTTGTGTCTATTACATCATTTTACGGGGTATAATTTTAGGGAACAAATTGTAACATAATTTGTAATATATAATGTAATATAATTTTAGGGAACAAAAAAAAATAATGCCTCGATCAGGAATTATTGCAATCAGGTTTACTGAGGTTTCTCACTTGGGTCATCTTAACTTTGAAATTATGTTTGTACATAGTGTTTGTTTTGACTTTCTTGCAATTCTCGTCGCTCTAATTGTATTTAAATATTGAGAATCACTAGGGACTTATTTTCAATTAAAGTCACCTTTATTTCACATTCAGATGCTGGTGGACATGTTTTAAATGAAAAGTTAATAATCTAAGTCATGTGAGTGCCATCGTTGTAATGCTCCGATCTGTAAGAAAGTCAGATTTTAACATTAGGTAAACGGGAAGTGATTAGAGTACACTCTTAGCAGCTCATTAATTCCTGCTCCTTGTGTGTGAGGAGGACTTTGAACAGCAGGATAGACTCAGGAGAGCAGTTTTTCACTGTTCATGTGTGTATGTGCTCGCGTTTGTGTGTGTGTGTGTGCACCGCATGAGCACCCAAGACACAACAAATTACACAGCAAATTAGCAGAGCGGGCTAACTTTGGAATTAAATCTGTGACAACTGTGGCTCCTCCGAAGTTGCTTCGTTGTCAATTAAATGGTGCACCAAATAGCTAATTAGCAAGCAATCAGTGTCTGTATCCAGTGTGTGTGTGCGTTTCCTTTCTTCTGCTTCGACTTCTCTGACAATAAACATCATGAGGCAGGACCACCACGGGTAGAATTCTCCACTTGGGTTGTAATTTGTGAAACAGAATAGTTCCATGCTCGACTAAAACACCTTCCTGGTGTTTGTTATCTGTTGCTTCTTTTTCAGTTGATATTAGTAGAAACATTTCTGCTCTAATTGGCCATCCTTCCAACCTGTCCTCTGAGAGCGCTGCTTTCTTTCTGACCTTTGACCTTTCCAGCCTGTGGCTACAGGGCAGGCTGATATGACAAGGTAGGAGGGAGGCATCGCCATTCGGATGACAGGTTAGTGTTTACAGTGTATAACTCTCATGGAAAGTGTTTTAAAATCCCTTGCCACCTCGGATCACCTCTCCATCCCTGTTGCTAGGTTTCAAGGTTTCTACCTTTGTTTGCTGAGACCACGGGCTGCTCTCTGTTCTTTGACCATCTCTGATGCTATTCTCCTATATATAGTGAGCCAGTCAAAGGCCATGGCTTATGTTCAAAGTCACAGCCACGCTGACTTCAAAAGGCCAGCTTGAGAGGATGATGTTGTAAACCCTACATGCCGGTAAACACAGAGGGAACGGCATACCGACTTCTCATCTACAGTTTTATGCTGTGCTGTTTTGGCCTTTGTTGGTTGTGTGTGCACTTAGTGTTAAAATGTCAAAAGTCACGTCTTCAAATTGTTTGTGTAGAGAGATCAAGAGCTGAATATCCAAATATCATTTCGTCTCAAACAGGACTATTCTTATGTAATACCTGCGTTATTTATTTGAAATTCCAATATGTAGGAATTAGGGGGATTTAGCCAAAATCATATACAGAATTAGATTTTTGCGTGGATATAGTCACTGGAAAAGAAGAATTGTGTTTTCTTTACCTTTGTACAGTATGTATAGAGACAAAGGGTTTCTGTTCCAGCGTCCAGTGATGTGGGGGTTTACAGGTCCCTGCAATCTACAATCTCACGATGTGATGATGCTAAAACCAACACAGGGCGTTACATGTACTGTATGCATTTAATCAACTGCACGTGTTTCATGTTTATGTGTTCTTACTATAAGGGTGCTTGTTATAACTTTTTTGTCATATTTATCTATTCAAGCTCTTACACCATTAGACAAAAGAGACACAACATTTGTATAGATATTGATTAATGATTTCATGATTACTTACACCCCAAAGGTTTTATCATGGCTGACCAAGAATATCGTCATTTTGGTCTTTCAATAATTTTTTGTTCTACTTTATTCTTTATTATTATTATCCATCAGTTCACTAGTAACTTGTTTTACTGAAAATAACTCAGTCTGGAGTATCGGATGTGGATGAACTAGCTCCTCCTTCGTCCTTAGGGTCATGCATGGTATGATTCTCTATTAAATGAGTTTTTCTATGGTTAAAAGGCCATTCAGTTTTAGCAATTCCATTTCATTTTCCATTTTTTATTTCTGTAAACGTACACCAAGTTTTTTCATCATGTTGTTACACATCCCTGGTAAAGAAGAGCATGATCTTTTTTTTTTTTTTTTGCAGTAGATGTTTTGCTTTTACAGAACACTCCAAAGCGCTTAGATGTGAGACCAGGACTGTATGTTTCTATTGAGCCACTTCTTCACTATTCCCCTTTCACATCTTGTCTTACATATAGAGCGTTTATTCACTATATGTTTCTCCTTGTCGTTTTATATCCCTCCAAAGCCCCTAGTCTCTCTGCAGTAGTCTCTTCATTCACAGTTCATCTGCACTGTGCTCAATGTGGTCTTCAGGGTCAATGCATTCCGGCCCTGACAGGAGAACCTGCAGTAGGCGGCTATAGGAATTGAGCTGCTACAAGATTAAGCCCTCTTGTCTCTCTCTGTATTTTCTGGGGTTTTTTTTGTTTTTTTTCTTCTCTCTTAGGACAGGAGAAGCTCTGAGTTCAACGCTGCAGTGCTTTTAACAGCATAAAAGATGCCGAATATGCTCAGGATTAAGAAGGGAGGCATGCTAACACTTCAGAGGAGCTGCTGAATTCATGGTCAGGTATCAGGAGGTATGTCTGCTTTTACCCCTGGGTGCAGTTGGCATGGCATGGATGACACTCATTGTTGGCCTTGGCGTATTTGAAGATAAAACTGTTGGCTCCCTGCACCCCATCTGGACACTTCTCCACACAGTTGGGTCCATCTTTGAAGTGGAGGCATTTTACACATTGGTCTGGGCCCTAAAAGAACATAGGAGATGAGAGGACAGGTTAGGAGGCAGACAAGGGATGGGAAAGAAAAAAAAAAAAGAAGAAAAAAAAAAATCAAGCAAGACATGGAGTCAGAGGTGCAATAAAAAAAGATTATAACAGAGAGAAACGATGAGCAAACAATGTGAGGTAAAAGTGTAATAGGATACGGGGAGAGACCAGAATGGAGATGCAAGAATATGGATGGGGGGAGAAGAGAATTGAACAGAATCAAATTCAATCGTGGGGAATCATGTCAATTTGCTCACTTCCTACCAAGACTAATGTTGCTGGCAGGGCCCACATGAATTTCATTCACTCATTTATAATGTGTTGAGCAAAATTGCCTCGAGTGTATTCTGCTACACCCTGGTTCAAATTGGCAAAATGCATAAGGAATCAGGTCATGTCAAAGTACGGCACATCGAATGTGATGGAAGAGATGACAAGTATTAACTGAACAGTGGTTCAGCCGCAGCAGGATCATGAATAAGTACGATGGAGGGTGCATGTGTATGTGGAAGCAAAGCTGGCTGTGCTACGCGGGCTCTTTTTAGACGCTCACGTCTCAAACAATGAGTAAAATGTGATGGCAACGCATGAACTCGCCATTCCGCTCACGTGGAAGTGTGCAGGACGCACCGTTGGATTTGTGGAAGTTCCGACATTGTTGTTAATGACAACCGCGCCGACCTGATGGACAGCTTCTCACAGTTTGACACGTTCAGACACACGCCATCAATAAACATTATTCTCACTTTGCATGTGTGCGAGTGTGTGGATGCGTTTCGGTGTCTAAACGCATTCAACTATGTCAGAGCGCGCTGTGTGCATGTGTATGTGTGTGTGGGTGATTGACTCTGGTGTTATTTACTACTGAACTGTGACCGGCATCTCAAAGTCAGCAGCCACCGTGCATTCTCGAGGAGCCTCCCCCTCGCTCTCTTTCTTACAGTCAGGGGACAGTTATGAAAGGTTACTCGCACAGCCTTCACATTTCACAAAACAAGTCATGTGGCACATTAATAAGCCCATACACACGTGTTCATTTGCTCTCACTGATGTATGGTGAACCAAGAAGAATAGGCTACGGATTGTTATGTATAGGTTACTGTCAGGAAAATCTCAAGAAAAGGCCAAAACTAACAAAGTGTTGGCCTCGTACAATTCCAGACTCTACTTCCCTTTAGAGCATAAGTATCTCTGACTCTTGCAACAGCTATGATATTTGTTTTGGTAGCAAAGAATCTATGACGTTCATGATTGCCTGGTGTTGAATTACTTGTGTCTCATCATTATTATTATTATTATTATTTTAGTTTTTTTTTTGTTTTTTTTTGTATCACTTGAAAGCGTTACCTGACATCGTTTCAGATGAAGGTCAGGTCTTAATGATTGCATAAATGCAAACGGAATAAAACAGAATGAATTTAGAACTCTTTTTGCGTAGCACAAGTTATGCATAAACCGTAACTGAAACTAAAAGCAGCTGAAAAAAAAAAAAAACACAAACTCAAGTTTAATTATAGACAGATAATTAAATGAAGCAGAAAAACAAAAATTAAATTAAAAAAAAAGAAATCGTGACTGCAAGTCAGTAATGACACCCAAAGACTGTGAATATAAACATAGCGCCAATGACGAATTTCATACACACGTAGATAACAGAATATCTAAAGTACATCTTATTATTTATTCAATTTTTCTAGGTTTTTAAAATGCCCGGTGTGTTTTTGGTGCCAATATATTGTTTCTTTCCAAATGAAAAGTGCAGTTTCATCTGGTCAGTGATGTATGACGTAAGACCAATAAAATAAATAAACATCTATGGTGAGAAAATAAAACACATAAAATTCCATCCATGACTTTATTTCATTGACGGTTATTAATGTGTTTAAAATAGTAATCCCAGTTATATCACCCTTTAGCCAGACAGACAACTGAATAAAACATATACCATTAGACATAAATTGACATTCATGTTTGACTGGTTCTTTCATCTCCTCATGAACAGGGCGGCTCAGTTGTTGTCAGTGATGATTGTGCTTTTTGTACCCGGTGTATCACAGGGTTCTGTACCTTCACTCAAGGACTTCCTGGAATTCTACTAGACCAGATCATATTTTCTCCAGGTTTGTGAATCACCTGTGTACATTATTCTAACACAAATAATTGATGAATCAGTCGATGATGAGGTTTTGAAGAGCAGACAGATACGACCACAGGTTTTGGATGTAAGTTTCTTTCACAACTGACATTTTTAAGTAAAAACTCAAACATTTTAAGGTGCGATCACATCTGAGACTAACAGTGACTTTACGGAAGGTCACAAACTAATCTCATTCCACTGTTTTTGAGTATGTGTGTGTGTGTGTTTGCCAAAAGCATGCCTCATAAAGTAGCCACAGTAGTTTATCATTCCTCCCATTAACCTACCGTTCACCTTTGCAAACAGTGCACTTATATCTTTTGAAATCCAGCCCGCAAAACAGATGGACCCCCACAAAGCAAGTTGGATAAAACACTTGAGCACGTACAAGATATGAGACTATCTCCCACAGAAAAATGAGAAGACTGGGTTTAATCTAAAAGTGAAGTAAAGGTTTAGGGAAGTGTTGCAAGAAGTTGACTTTATGGGCGTTTTACATGCACTGAGAAGGGTTTTACCTGTCCAAGGCATGTCATCGTGTTACCATCCATCTTCTCACACTGGTTGTCACACTCCAGGCAAACGGATCCGTTGGCAAACTCTCGCACTTCCCTGATGGAGATCAAAATAGAGATGCATGTATTATAGATTTGAGAGTGTACTCACATTGAAATATTGATTCAGAGCCTGCTAAGGGAGGATTTTTGAAGTGTGCTATGTGAGTAACAGCACAAACTGTACATTGACGCCTTTTGATTTTCAACCAGTGTGTGTTCTGGTGTCGGAGGAGATGAGGTTTCATTTACTCGTGCACCAGCTGTGAGACGCTTTCTCACACTGGCAGCCGGAGTGGCCTATGGCAGAGGTAAGGGTTGTGTTAGGGGTGGGTGTGGGGGAC
>JAPTHA010000013.1:11715655-11725856 GCA_029814585.1 Gymnapogon annona
CACACACACACACACACACACACACACACACACACACACACACACACACACACACACACACACACACATATATATGAACATTTGTTTTTTAACAAATAACTATGATAGTTTTTAGAAATACTGTAAAATAATGGTTGTAATAGTCAATAGGGGGTTGGCCACACATTGTGACTCACGTGATAACGTTGGTATCAGTGTAATGTTCTTCTTCCTGCACTCATTCATCCACAAAGCTAAAGCAGACTGCATCCTTACTGTGGCCTTGCTCTGACAGTCACAACCCTTTTTGCATCCTTGTTTAAACTTATTGCTTCCGTCACTGCGGTGTCATGAACCGCCAAGTTAGCAAACGGCTAAAGTGAGCCACCGTCTGAAATGGAATTGTGCTTGAAGTGAGTTCGGTAAAGTTGGCACGATATTCACAGATTCGGACTTCTGGCATCAGTTGGTGATACGTTGTAAAAATATAAACAATACCTCTACCCCATCGTTGTAAGACAGACAATGTACAACAAACTCAGTTTTATCAAATGTAGCTGTCTTTCAAACTGCAGAAATAACATAGGTGTCGATGTGCAGCCGGCTGTGAGACGAGTGCAAAGGGACCGTCTGCAAATAGCAAATCCGCTGCAACAGCGAAGAGAGACACCCTACAGATATTGAATAACTTTACTTTTAGACACTGTAGTGTCACCAAAATCAGTCCCGCCTTCAACTGGCTCTTGCTGTTAATACTACAGTACTTGGTTTGATGATAAAATAGTTTCAGGAATTTTAAGGATTTTTAAAAAATACCAATAATAGTAAAATTCAATAATCTTACAACGATGGGATAGAGGTATTGTTTATATTTTTACAACGTATCACCAATGAGTTATTGATGCCGGAAGTCCGAATCTGTGAATATCGTGCCAACTTCACCGAACTCTTGAAGTAGAGTTTTTACGGTAACGACGAGTACACGGAGAGTCCTCCAATCTCTGTAACATAGACGTTCTCACTGCGGTAACGTGAGCCGCCGCCGTGCTAAAGGCAGCCAGCCGTTTGCTAACTCAGCGGCTCACGTTACCGCGGTTTTACAGAGATGACGAGGCACGGAGATAATGGTGTGTGGTGTTGTAAGTTTATTTTGTTGTGCAACTTGGGACTTCCATTTCCGGTAGAGGGTGGTTGTGGGAGGCTTGACTATCTGGGGTGTTTGTTTCAGGTGGCGATGATCAAGATCGACATTAAAAAAAAAAAAAAAAAAGCATAAAAAACTGCACTAAAAAAATCAGTGAAACAGCGAAGCCGTGAAAGATGAACCGTGTTATAGTGAGGGTTCACTGTATTCACTTATTCCAGACATACGCTGGTTTCAGAATGTTTTTGGCCATTTAAGTGTCTTCTGTTTGGCTCTTTATTGTTGAGCATTAGCTGATTTTATTCTGGTCACATGGATGTGCAAGCCGTGCAATCATTAAAAAAAAAAAAAAAATCACACATTTTTCCACATAAACTTTTAAAAATATTGCATTGTAACTTCATAAAAAAGTGATAGAATGTGTGGTGTGCAATATCTCTCTCTGCATGTATCCACTTAAATATCAGATCATAGTCCATAAGAAATGAATAGAGAGGGATGGAGTGGCTAATATTCTTGAGTGGTGCACATTGTTTTACTTCCAGTTGAAATGCGGTCAGCTGCAAATACAGTGTATTCACTGCATTCCAAAACCTTTTCACTGATGTTTTGGAATTATTGTAGTCTCAGTCACAGCTTTAATGTTGGTGCATTGGTGAACCTCATCTACACGATTTCCACAATTCAGTAATATTTAAGCTAATACAGTTCAATGTAAAGCGAGTAAGCCAGGATGGAGTATCGATGATACTCGGTGGATCCTGGATTGACAGTTTGCTTGTCTGCTATTGAGTGTGTGTTTAGTCAAACTCTAGTTAGAAGAGTTACACAAATGAGACCAACAGTATAGTGCAATGCAACAATTGCATTATTAAGTTTGTTGTCCCTTAGATACCACATTCTGTTACCATGCTCTAGATCACAGGTGTCAAACATGAGGCCCGGTGGCAAAATCCGGCCCGCCAAAGGGTCCAGTCTGGCCCTTGAGATGAATTTGTGAAATGCTAAAATTACCCTGA
This sequence comes from Gymnapogon annona, assembly GCA_029814585.1. Taxonomy (NCBI): domain Eukaryota; kingdom Metazoa; phylum Chordata; class Actinopteri; order Kurtiformes; family Apogonidae; genus Gymnapogon; species Gymnapogon annona. The sequence continues at coordinate 11,717,798 of JAPTHA010000013.1, forward strand.
AGATATTGCCAATAATTTTCATTCAGATTCCACATTCAGACCAATTCAATGGCAGGTGGGTCAGAGCAGTAAAAATACCACAATGACATATAAATACTCACAACTACAAATGTTTTCATCTATTTACAGTAAAACAAAGTATAATTTAGCAAAAAAAAAAAAATGTGAATAGCCTGAACAAATATGAACAATCTGAACTGACTGAAGAGAAGTGCACTTGTAACTGCCTGTTACAAGAAGTTACCTGCCAGTGAATGATAAATTGAAGCATAATATTGCTAAAATTACACTTATCTTTTCAGTTTGTTCAGGTTTATTCACTTTGCTTTTTAGATGTAAACATTTTCATTATGTAATTTTTTACTTCTTTTTACTCTAAAACATAGATAAATGTTCAGAGTTGACATTTATAAATTATTATGGTATTATTATACTGGTTCGGCCCACTTCAGATTAAATTGACCTGAATGTGGCCCTGAAGTAAAATGAGTTTGACACCCCTGCTCTAGATTAATGACAAATTCATGTAATTTAAGTTTACTGTATGGCTAGGATGTGTTTTCAGTAAGTTACTGTTGTTGTTCATTGGAGTATAAACCTTTGGCTCTTTATGCTTCACGAGCCCGATCCTCTTGTTATCTTGTTTCTTATCCTTAAAGGTTCAGAAAAATCCCTGCTATAGTTGCTATTTGGAGATACAAAAAAATCACCAAAATGTTTGCAGTAAGACTGCAATCACATGTGACACCAAACATGCAGTGTATGTACATCATAGCCTATTATGGGTTCAATATGTGAATCATGTCCAGGATGTTCTTGACATTAGGTACCTCCATTTCTATGCTAATGACTGCTTGCTGGCAGACATGATAACAGTAGATGACTGTAGTCAACTTAGGTTGATTATTCTGTGGAAATCCTCATCTTCATGCCATGGTTTTCAGTACCACTCAAACGCTCCTCGATTACATTAACAGTACAGTAGCTAGTACTACTTTCAAATTGGAAATGGTTTATCAGCAAAAAACAGATCCCATTCAGAAACACACACATTACAACCTGAACCTGTTCATTTCAGATGAGATTCGATTAGATTCCTTGATTAATCTAATCCAAAATGAACAGGTTCAGGTTGTAATGTGTGTGTTTCTGAATGGGATCTGTTTTTTGTTGATTAACTATTTCCAATTGCAGACACTAGTATTCAGCAGCAGTATGCAGTTTGCACGCCCAAGAAGCTGAATGTGTGAGCTGTGACTAAAGCACGGTCAGTATAAAAGCATTGTGTGACACTTACCCTTTGATGCCAGTGATCAGGAAAATGAGGTTGCCGTTGATTTTGGTGCAATTGACAAATTTGTCAATATTACTGGCGTCCACTGTTTGAGCTGTCTGTAGGCTACCTGTCCCTATGCCATCACACACTGAGAAAAACACAAAAAGCCAAAACAATGAAAAATGCATTATTCAACACGATTTATATTTAAGTTTCTTTTGACACAAACAACCTTGTGATATGTTGGGGACTTTGTCTGAAGGTTATAGACTATTTGTCACTTAGAGTTTTATATATTTCACATACAGCCATATTCTTCTTTATGCTTTTGCTAATTTGGTGCACAGGCAAGGCCGTGGCCCGTCTCCATGCATTGAAGTTCTTTTGATGAAAGCCCAGGCCAATGTGCAGCCAATTCCTCCATATAATGAATTCATTACATCTGCATTAATTACACTTGCAGCCTAGTGTGAGCCAAGTATTTCTGACACGGGCAGAGGGGATGATGAATAAGGCTGGCATTAAGTGGTGTAACCAGTTTTTGATAGTGATTTATACCAGCCAATTCCATATCTGAAATGTTAATTTGTTATCATTTCCCACAGTTCCTTGGGCTATCCCTCATTAACCCCACCTTGCTGCATGACGATGCAATCAGGAGATTAGCCAATCAATGGATGCCACAGCCCTGTATACACAGGGCTGGAAGGAAAACAATGTTGCCTTCCCACGAAAGCGAGGGGGCAGATGAGTTACCATGTGGGAACAATAAGATGAAGGGGCTAATCTTTGGGATTGAAGTGAAGCGATGCTGTTTAACTTCGCATTAGACATTTAGGGTGTTTAGCTGACACGCTGAAGCAAAATGACTCTTAATGACTGAGCAGGTATATGAGCAGTATCTAGTTAAGGGACCACTTTGTGTTAATTAACACGCTGTTGTGGGATCATACGTGACTTTAATTCATGCCACATTTGTCATATTTATCCTTCACTTTGCCATAGGCCTACAGGGATATGAACAGTAACAGTTCATCCATTAAAATAAACACTCGCCTTGTCTCTAGAATACAGTGGAAACAGCTCAGATGGATCAAAAGAGGCTTGGTACAAAATTATTTGTACATGACGTTCCTTCAATTATTCGCCAATAGCCATACAAAATCCACTTTTAGTGTTCATTTTCTTTTGTTCGTCATGAAAAACTATTGAAACTGGGAGGTGTTTTTACGTTGGATGCCCTTCCTGACACAAGGACATTTATTGTATTTAGCCCCCTTGTAGCTACAGTAGGGAACCCAACTGAGCTATCCAGCTGCCTTTGATAAATATAGTGCTTTTCTACACATTTAAGGCACTCAAAGCTTTACATTAGCCCCACATTCACTGCTACACCATGCTGGGAGCAATTTAGGTTTCAGTGTCTTGCTCAAGGACAGTCAGATTCGACAGGATTTGAACCACCAACCCTTCGGCCATTGGACAACCCGCTCTACCGCCCTACCAACTGAGCCACAGCCGCCCCTCACTGTAAGTGGCCTCTATTGTATCTATTAAATGTGGCACAGAGTTCATGCATCTTGCTGAGTTCACAATTTAGTCATGAATATGGATATGAAAGGAGGTTGTATTTAATGGCTTTCTGCCTGTACATAGATTGCATTTTCTTTAAAGCTTTTTAAAGTATTGGGCTGTGGGCTACTGTTGATGCAGTATCATCGCTGTTAGCATAAAGCTATTTGATTAAAATGGTTTAACTGCATAAACTGTTCTACATACAGTAAATGCAAGGCCAGGAAGAGAGGGAAGTGGGGGTGGGGATGGCTAAACTGTTTTTGTCAAAGCTGGTTTTCATCATTTTGAGCATAACCTCCACATTATACACTGTTTGACAGCTGCGTCAGGGTGTAGTGGAAAAGAAAATGTGCCTTTTGTCAGTGTGTCTCTTTACAAGTCTAATTTGACAATCTCACAAGGTAGCAGCCATCGCTAATGAATGATGCCGGTGATGTCTGAGCCAATAGGAAATAAAACATATGAACAATCCAATTTAATGAATGCCGGACATGTGCTAGCAGGATAAGCCAAAAAAGAAAGAGAAATGTGCCATAATTAGCATATGGATTAGGTTCAACCCAAGATATCATGCTAGATTTTCATAAATTAATCTTCAAAGTTTAGGGTGTGATATTTGGTGGACTCTTGCAGAGAAGCTGCAGATGGCAACAAAATGAAAATCCCACTACTTGACCCCATATGAATACACAAAAAAATATAGGAAATAACTCTGCTTCACATTCTTGTATCTCATTTTTATTGTACTAATGACATGTCATTGCACATATTTAAGGTTCTGTAGCTTCCCTGTCTCTTGACATTCACTGGACAGCCAGACTCTCAATAAAACTTGAGCGTGTCAAACTTTGAGAATGTTTTTTGACATACTAACTCTGCCATGTGACCGTGTACTTGCATTTTTCTGTGTCCTCATCATATGGAAAAGAGTGTAAAGTTAGTTTACTATTAATGCATGATCCCCACACGAAGAATAATGACAAATTACAGTAAAATCACATATTCTATGAACAGGTCTGTGTGTCGGTTAAATGTGTAAATCCACAATAGAGAATGCTTTTTCCTTTGAGACAAATAGACACATCATTTATGATTGACTTGCTGTTCACCTCTTGGTTGAATCAAATATTTTGCCTTAGCAGTATGGTGTACTATTATTACTGAGATGCTGCAAATGTGTAGAATGTCTCTCTCCCTGCTGCTTTCCTGTGTTGAAAGATGTACAGCAGAAAATACTTTTCATCAGCATGTTTTTAAATTTTTTTATTCTTAAAATGAATTATAGCTACAAGCAAAATCAAGAGTTGTATCAATTTTGGAGTTGTTGTTTGTGACTATGAGAATGTAAAGAAAAAGTAATTTGTACAAAACCTAGACGAGATCTTTGGCTTTAAGACATGTTCATTTGGGACTGTTTGACCGTGTTGTTCCTCAAGTGGAAGTCTTACCTTTGGGGCAGATGTCTGTGCAAGGGATGCACATCTTGATACGATTCTCCTCCACTTCCATCTTGTTGCTGGGACACGCTCTGACGCAGGAGCTGTGATCCACTACAAAGTTATCTGTAAGATGTTGGCAAAAAGTTGTTGGTCCTCACATGCCACACACAGGAGTCCAAATGTTCTTTTTATGATTATATGAACTCATTACACATATCAATGCTTTCTCGAACAGCAATTTCCAGGAAGGAAAACCACTAATTGAAGAGAAAGTGATTATTTTTAAATAATGCAGGTGTAATGATGAAAAACTAATGTTCTAAGACTTTATTGTCCAGGAACAGTAATGACTAAAAATAGTACTTTGGATCCACGGCAGAAAATGTGAGCGCGGCGTTTGTTCATTTCATGATCAGTGAGACTTTAACATGCAATCTGTTGATCTGACTTGACTTTGAAGGTCTGCTTGCTGTTAGGAGAGAATCATGATTTGTCTTTTTTGTTGTTGTTGTTTTTTTCAGCCGCCAGAAGCTCAACCAGATGGTGTTGCACAAGTCGACTGCAAAAACACAACTTATTTATGATTGAGAACATGAAATAAACGTCTCATTCCGGGATAGATGGAGGACGAGGGGTTTTACGGCTGACTTACGTGGACATTTCTTGACACAGAAGGCCCCGTAGGTATACTTGGCCCGCGGGTTGTGCTCCAGCTGAAAGGATGTGGGGTTGTACACGAAGGGCTGAGGGCACTGGGTCACGCACGCTCCGCTGTCGTTGAAATTGGTGCAGGCCTGGAAAAAGTGCACTTAGTGTCAGCGGGAGGCAGGAGAGAGCAGGCAGGAGTCTCTTTGGAGGTGTACACAGGGACACAGAGGTGAGGTGGGCTGGGAGGAGGCTGTGATTTTGTCACATAAGTCACTATGAGTGGGCTGGTATTACTGCAGCATTTCATTTTTACATCGGATCAGGACACACTGCCGTCTTGTGGCTCTTTCAAAAGCAAATGGGAGAAAAAATTGGAGCCATTGATCCATAGCCATGATGTAAATGGTGAAATGTTTCCCTATAAACCTTTTAAGTGTTTTGTCGTCTGTGGCCACAGGCTGAAACAGCCGTAATTGAATTGGATGAGCCTTTCTGTGAATTACAACTACAATATCATCTGCTGCATGTGTCACATGCAGGGAAACAGGAAATACTTGAGGTGATAAAAGGGATATTAATTGGAACACTGAATCACCAATTTGTTCTTGGAAGAGCACTGCCACTGCAGAGTTTTACAGCCCCGTAAAATGACAAACAATTCATCAGCCGGTAAACAAAGTGGGTAATTTTTTTGGACGGGGAGGATGACAAACAGATGTTATACAAATGATGTGAACATGTGGCGTAGAGGACAGTGAGGGAGGTAGGGCTGGAGGATGTGAGATAAGCTGGGAGGGTTTAAAAATGACATTTGTCAGATTTATACCATTGTTTGACAATGGACAAAAGCAAAAGATAATCTAAAAACATGAAATCAAAATGTAGTTATAAGTGTTTTTATACATAGTCTGGGCAAATACATCTTGCATTTTAATATTCAACCTTATTTAGCCTTTGATTATAGCACAACTAATGTGTAACACAACCTGTTTTCACAGGACCTGAATGTTCCACAGTGCTTAAAACCACCATTTATTTGTCCTGTCATAATTTTATCATATTTCCCACTGGAGGTAATGTAATTTGTCTGTAGATCAGTTTTGGATTCATTTTACATCTGGTTAAAGAGTGTCATATCATGTCCTCAACTATGGGGAGTATTGTGCTCATCATTTCAGCTTATACTTTTAGGATTTTTACCCTAGTTCTAAGCAGGGAACTGCTAAAATGAGAAAAAGACAATCAAATTGGATGAATTTCTTCAAACCAGTGGGGGATTCAGCAGCACAGGCAGCTGATTATTAACAATAAACACCACTTTGGTTTAGTGACACTTTAGTTTAGTTTTAGCACCAATATCCAATGTTCTATAGATTTATTTTTTTTTAAAGCTGTCTGTGGCATTTTTTTCCCTCTCCAAATCCACTGCTACAACACACTAGTTATGCTCCACAATCTCCAAATTGACATGAACCACTGCTGCTCGATGTAACTAGTGATTCCCAGACAGTGTGTGACTTGGAAATTAGAGGAAAAGAAGCCAAATGCTCCAAACAATAAAATAAAGTGAAGGGAGCACCAGGGAAGAGTGCATGGGAAGGCGAGGATGATGGCTGTGCAACTTACGAAGCAGTCTGTGTCCTTGGGGCCTGAGCAGCCGCCGGCACATTCACGGTGGCAGCAGTCGCTGACGTAAGGCCCGTAGCATCGACCGTCACACTGCTCTGCACACACCGTCTTTGTCACTGCCAAGGAAGCGAAGAAACTGTGAATTTTAAAAGGTCTGATATGCGCATTGAAAACGGCTGCAAACACACTCTGATGTGGAATTCAGGCAGAGACAAATTAGGGTCCTCAACAAACAAAAGGTCAAACAAGTGCTTTAAAAAACACAGTCAACAGCTGCCCTTGAACTTGAATTTCCAGCTGCATTGAAGAAAACATACTCACAGGTGCTATCAATTTCTTCTCTCCTGGATTTCAAGTCCAGGACAAGAAGACATTATCCAGGATACAGTATCTCTGTTCATACAATCCTCGGAATGGACTAATTGGCCAAGGAAACTTTCCAACTGTGCTGACAATCCCACCCAAAAGCCTGCTTAATTTGTTGCTATGCCGACTAGGAAAATGATCAGCAATTTCTCTTGGGCTTCTCAGCAAACCTGCTTTCAAGGAAACTCCATTAATATGCTACGAGAACCACATATCTTGGATGCAACCTGTACTTTTTTACCTGTAATTTTTTAGAGCTACAACTGTACTTGTGGTAAAAAAAAAACAAAAAAACAAAAAAAAAAACAAACAAAAAACCCCACACATTACTGGTATACTAGAAAATCTACCAGCCAGAGAGTCAGCAGGAGCTCCAAGACGAAGCATTAAAAACTGCTGTGTTCACTATCTGCTGCAACATAATGATACAGAGTGAAAAAAAAAAAAAGAAAAAAGAAACAAAACCAAAAAAAAAAAGAAAAAACAAGGCTCTGTAGTCTATTAGTCTGTGACACAAACAGGCCAAAACCTCTTTTGGTCTGTTCGACATGAGTAGAACAGGATGTAATTAGATAGAGAACCAACATTTCTCCAGTTCCACTTTATGTTCCACTGGCGTCTGACTTTCACATTAACATTCCAGTCCTGTGGCGGTTACATATAAGTAAAATATTTACCAAATCCATTTTTTGACATTCATTTTTCATCATCTATTTCTGAACTGAGTAATCTCCTCTGGTGCCGACTCTGATTTTGGCCTTTTGATAAAATAAAATAAGAGTACCAAATTGAAAACGGGATATCTGTGCACCTAAGTCCTCGCAGAGTGCAAAAAACTAATAGCAAATTTATGTCAAGAGAGATTAAAGCAGATTATTCACAGGCAGTATCCTCATCTCCCCCCATCATTCAGCAATTTTATTCTCTGGATTTAAAGGAGTTGTAGTATTCAACAGAGAATTTGCATTAAATAAAGACAAAAATGGGCCGTCTGCCTGCTTAAAGCGCCAGTCATTTAGCACACAATTATTATTATTATTTTTTTATACACTGAAAACTTCATAACATAACTATAAATGCACACCAACTTGCAGTTTGGTTTAGCTATTGATGGAATTGATATATA
>JAPTHA010000013.1:11735690-11750976 GCA_029814585.1 Gymnapogon annona
AGATAGATAGATAGATAGATAGATAGATAGATAGATAGATAGATAGATAGATAGATAGATAGATAGATAGATATCCCCCGACAGTTCAATATTGTCATGTGAAAGTTTAGAATGTACCTCATTTCCAATGAAGCAGTTTGACAGTTAAAGTCCAGGAGTTGTTTTGGGCTTTGCAGAAAATTCACAACTGACAAATTAAGCCACTTATAATTCAGTGGAAAAAACGGAAAATTCAAACATTAAATAAGCTGTCAGAGACAAAAACCATCTTAAATCCACTAGTTCACTCGTGATTAATTTAAGGGTCATTCTTGTGCATCTAAGTTTAAAGGGATGTAATTTGATGTGTTCACATCCACGTGTGTTATATTCACAACAGAAACTTGAAGATGCTCCCTTTCAGATAGCGTCTAATAAATGCATTCATTTCTATATTTCTGCTGTTCCAAACCTCAGAACAAGTCAAATCTTTGGAACCTTTATTAGGGTTCCAAGAAAAGTGATTAAGAAATTGTTGAACAAGTCAAATCTTTGGAACCTTTATTAGGGTTCCAAGAAAAGTGATTAAGAAATTGTTTATAAACTTTGAATGTTTAGTGTTACTGTGTTACTATAATTATTAATTACTATAGACTGCATATTACTATATAATTGACAATGTGTCTTTATTGATCTTTGCTGTAGCACTCAATCTGTTCTTTTCTGTATTTCTATTTATATATTTCTGTTATTTTGGAATTACTTTTATTTTTCATCATATTTGGAGTATCTCTTTGTGTGTGTCTTGTCATGTGTGTGCTGCTGTCACCTGAAATGTCCCCGTGTGGGACTAATAAAGCTGTATCTATCATGTTCCGGGCCTGTGAAGTTAGTGTTGTGTATTTCCAGGTCTTATTTTGTTAAGTTCCTGTATGGTCTGTGCGTGTTCATCTTGTGTCCTTAGCTTCACTCACAAGATTCCCTACTCACCTGTTTTGTGTTATGTAATGTAATGATCACCCAACTCATCACACCTGTGTTCAGTTCAGTGTATTTATAGTCCAGTGTCGCCCCTTGTCCTTTGTTAGACCGTCGTTTGTCCAGCCTTGGTTCACATCGTCGTCTTGCCTTTGTCTCTTGAAACCTCTCGTGTGTAAGTATTGGTTAGCTTAGTGAGTTGTATTTTCTAGTCTTGTTCCTTGTATAAGTTCTTCTAAATTTCATAGCTTTAGAGCCGATTTGAGTTTGATAGTTGCGTTTTTGTTTTATTTTCAAATTTCCCTTTTTCCTCATTGAGTCATTTTGTGTTATAGTTTTTGATTATTATTTTCCTGTTGTGGGTATTTTGATTTATTATATAAAGATATCCCCGTGTTTTTTGAAACGGCACCTTTTGTGAGTTCCAATATAGTTATTTTGACTCAGAAAGAGTATGAGCTACATGTTCCAAGAGAACTTTGAAAATGATTTATTAGTGTTTTTTCCCTTCTGGGGTCGCCAAAGTGAATCCAATTCGCTAATTTGATTTGGCAGGAGCTTTTACGCCGAATGCCCTTCCTGACACAACCCTCTGGATGCTCTCACTGGGGATAGAACCCAGTATCACCTATGCACCAGCCGGGTGTCTTACCAACTGAGCTATCCAGCTGGGTTCCAAGACAACTTTAAATAAATATTTTATTTAGAAATATACCAACCTGCATTTGGGTCATCTGTCCGAGAACGTACATTACAGTATCTAATCTATTTCTTCTTAGGACTTCCCAGTGTGATTTCACCCAAAGGAACAGACTTCTCTTCCCTTTTGATTATCTGTATGTTGGACTAAAGTAATACACTTTTCCTGGGTGACGTGATTCCCAGCGATGCCATTTCATGTGGCTGCATGTTTGGTTCAAGACTGCATCTACTGAACCACTTTGCTACATCTCTGTTGGCAGTGAAAGTGTTCCACTATCGGGGGTCAATCCGCACATGCAGCGGAATATGCAGATGAAGAAGATTTGGTTGAGTTTTAATATACTTTATCATATGTAAAGCCCGAATACCATTGGTAAAATCAGACTCCGAGTCAGGAAAAGTCAAGCCTGTAACAATTACACAATGATAAAGAAAATCACACACTAAATTGCACATCCCCTACAAGGCCAAGAAAATTACAGCAATTTTGACTTTCACAGGTTGAAACACAATTTTCAACTCCTTCTATATATAGTATACAATCTGCACTTGAGTCTGTAAGGCTGCAAGAATATATTTTATTCAGCTTCACTGATTTTTGACCGGAATCAGGCTTTCACATTTGACTTCAAAGGGTAAAGAGGGCTACAAAGCAGCAGAGAATGTGCTGCTGCCATTTACAATAAACACATATTTGAGTAATTTCTGGCTAAATGAGAAAAGATATATGTAGATAAATGCAGAATGAAACTGAAAAACATCACACCAAGATTACCCAAATATAAAAAACAATCGACACTAAATGTGTCTGCCATTATTTTACTAATGACTGACTGCTTCATATGTTACATTTGGAGATATAGTGGAAGTTAATACTGAATATTGGATTAATAAAACAAATTTACATCTGGCAAGACAACAAAGACTTTCAGTGTGTGATCTCTATGTGTCACTATTTATGATTCATGGCAGAAATGATGACACGTATTTAAAATAATAACCGGTTGCAGTGTCACGACACTGAATGGACATGAATTTACACATTACCATTAAAGTTAAGGAACTGTTTTAAAATGAATAATAACACTGTGAGGAAAAAAAAATAATAAGTGGATTTATTATCCTCCATTATGAACAGTTCAAGACATTTGAGAAAAAACAAACAAAAAAAACAAACACATGGAAAAAGGAGTGCTCTGCTGAACCCACATAGTTCTGAAAGAACCTGTATGGAAGATTTTCATCCGCATCCATACTTTGATCTGGATCTGATTTCTGGAGTTATCAGATTAATCAAGTGATCATGTGAATATAATGGCAGTGATCGGATTATAAAAAATAATCAGAATAAAAAATAAACTAATTAAAAAAAACAAAACAAACGTGCCTGGATTTCCCCTCAATACATCTTCCTGCGTTTATACAGTGGAATTCGGTCTATAAAATGGAACTTAGATGAGCAGAAGACAACAGGAAGTTCGAGTCTAGATATGTACTCCAAAAGAAATCCGATAATTGAATGGGGTTTTCTATTAACATATTTGTGAAGTGCATTTAAAGACATCAGCTCTTATTATTCTAATTATCAGATTGGATTTTTATGGTTGTGTAAACAGGGCCAATGGCACATGGCAAGATTTCCAAAGTTACTAGGATCAAACATTTAGCATGATCACTTTTTTATGTTTAAATGCATTTCAATGCAACAGTGGAATTGGTCTTATTCTTATGAATGACTCTGCATTGGCGATCAGCATCATTATAACACTATACACAGCCTGGCCACAAACAATCCTCCATCTTGATCTAATGAAGCTAAACATTGTGTAATTGTTGCAGTGATTAATATGTTTCAATGAGTTCTTATAACCACATTTGACGGAACAAGTACATTCTGTTTTTTTGTTATTTTTTAAACAATTGTCAGTTTGATAGAGAACAAATCAATTGGACAATACCTAGATATACTGATTCTACCAACCAGGCAGGGGATTATGGGTACTGTAACTGTGGCTTACTGTGATTTGTCTTGTGTTCTGGTGACATTCACATAGAACGGAACTGGGTGGGTCAGGTCAGCTGCGAGCCAGAACACTAAAGGAGGGACGGAGGTATAGAGTCGACTTTCAGTAGCCCAAAGTCAGGGATGCATTAGAAGAGACTAAAGTGGGCTTTTTATTGCCCCTGTGGTTGAATTCTACATGTACAGTTAACTCATCATGAAACATACAAAAGGAGTGAGTACCACTGAAAGCCACTGGGCACCAACTCCAGATGTTTTGACCTCTTCAATCCTGGCACAACACCACCCAAGTGTGAAATTACTCTACCAGTATGATAACAAGCATCTCAGGATTTTGATACCAAGCAGTAATTAGCATAGTTACGATTTAAATGATTTCCAAAGTCAATAAAGTATCTTGTAACTCAAAGCAAATCCTGAGGAAGCTACTAGTCAAACTGTCTCTAGGTGGAATACATTCAACTACGACCTAAAACATTTCGGTGGACTATTTATTAGCTTTCTGTGCAACACACTCTGAAAACAGCCAACAGGCCATTGACGCAGATTGTTAAGGAAATAAAAATGATCCTTGTACTAAGCTGCCATCGCAGGCCAATTATGTTCATTTTAGTGTCGTTCAGCCGAGCGAAGAGCCCCTTTTTTGAAGTAGCTTCTAGGCTATGATGGCCCCAGCACCAATCAGTGGTCATGGCTCTATAGGGAGCCTGCTGATGAGCTTTCATCAGCGCTGCTAGCCACTTGTCCCACATCTCTTTCTCTCCCCAATTATGCTGATGAATAAGGCCGTAATAGTGATCTGTCCTATGCTGATGAGTCCATGCGTTTGCCGTTATTGTCCTGGCTCTGGGGCAGGGGTGTCAAGTATCACACAACTCAAGCCAAGTGCTTTCGGGCCATCCACTTTCCCTTTTTTTTTTTTTTTTCTTCATGAGAGCCATCTCTCCACCTCTGTCATCCCCCACCCTGTACACACCTCTCAAGCACATATATACTTCCACATGAAACATGCTTTCTCACACAGGAGATAGGATGACTTGCCGAGCTCAGACATTAGATGAATCAGGATGATCATTTCTTCCACAGTCAGGTGATCTCCTTTTTTTGTGTTTTTTTTCTTTGAGAAACAGCAGCACACTCATACATACACACACAAACACATGAACGCCCAGTAACTAAAATCAAACCGCACATACAGCTCCAAGAAGGCACAAATGTCCACGCGTGAAATGCATCTGGACACGCCAAATCCATATAAACATCTCAAGTTTAAGCACAAAAAGTAGTTCAAGCTTGCTATCGCGGGCTCAACAAAGGCTGACATTTGTAGAAAGAGCTGAAGAGCTAAGCTGAGGCTTTACCTCTTAAATGCCAATTAATCACTTAGTGTTTGAGAGAGAAAAGCAGTCTCCAGTGAAGCACCCAGTGATTTTTAAAAAAAATATAAAACAAAAGTGAGTAATCTGTCTCTTAAGTCTGACACGTAGCCTGTGCATAGACAGATGAATGCATTTGAGACCTACACAATAAATTCCACGTTTTCCGATAATTCATCCAAAACTGATTTCCAGGTCGATGTAATAATCAAATCCAGTCTCACCAGATGGAACAAGGTTGACTAACTGTGTTCCATCTGGGGTTGATAACATCCCACATTGAATGTGGTCAGTTCAAGATAAAATCCTTGAAACGGTCCAAAAGAAGACAGTAAAGCAAGCCATGCAACACTTTTTGGTTTTGTTCCCTTTTCTCAATTGAAACGTTCACCCCTATCTTCTTTTAACCTGAGAGTTTGTTTGTTTGTTTTTTTCTTGCAAAAAAAACAAAAAACATGACATTATTCAAATTTAAGTTCTGTACCAGGGTTTTGCATAAAAATGTAACCATACAATTGTATTACATACATTTGTGAAATGTTTTTCATAATTGGCACAGACAGTCCTGAGCGATAGGACCAAGGACAGGTCTTGTGAGGTTGTATTAGTTTGACATTTAACTACAAAAGACCAATCAGATCAAATAATTGTGCCAAATATTAAGACCATGTGTAAGTTAATTGTGCATTTTAAAAGTACTGGAGACTGACATCAAGACACACGATCAACACTTTGCATGTAACCTCCACAGGAAGGTGTTGGTGTCACTGACAGCAACTTGATGTTCATCCCCAAAAATATGGAAGGATAAGGAAACAAAAAAGCTGTTATGTGTGAGAAAATGTCAAATTGACATGTGGTGGGTGAATTGATTTAATTGTAGATATTTATCCACAATACTTGTTTTTTTTTTCTTATTTCCGCTTTAGTTTCAGTCATCAAACTTAAAACATTTAAAAGTTAAAAAAAAAAGACCCTTTCATGACATTAATGCATGTTAATCTGTATTCACTTGGGTTTAAAAACACAAGTCTTATATGTGTTCCATGCACATTATACTGACATTATTCCCCAGGTCTGACGTCTGGGATTGTTGAAAAATGGTAAGATACTCCCACTCTAGCCATCATGTGTGTCATCCATGACATCTTCTCTTGAAATGTTGTCTTTTGAAGGTCTTTGAATATCCATGTTATATTTCAAAATTAGCACCCCGAATTTAAACACAGGACATATTCAGAAATTTAATTTACCATCACCAGGACGAGCTCCATCATCCTCGACCACAACACAGGCTGAAACAATGCCTGTGTGAATGAACGATGTTGCAAATTTCAACCAATGACAGATATAAATTCACACTGGGATTACATGATCAGACGATGACCACATTTGATGAAATAGGGTAAGAAATTGGCTCATCAAGGCCAGGGTCGGGTTAGCTTTTGGTATCAAACCAGCAAGTTAAGAATATAGAAGCATGGATATATGGACCAAAAGGAAATACTAACACAACGTTGGTCCCTGTAACCTTCAGTGGCAGCTCACTGCTCCTAATGTGCGTGATTTGCTAATGTCGATACTCGGTGCTGTGTGTGAATTATTATTATTATTATTATTATTATTATTATTATTATTATTATTATTATTATTATTATTATTAAGTTGTTTAGTTATTTTATTTATTTATTTATTTTTAATTTAAGTTATTTTAGGACAATTCAAATGCAGAAAATGAATTTCCATATGGGGATAATAATGTACTGTAAGTTAACTTTTGAAACCTTTAATACCATTCAATGGATTCCAACACAATAACAATTGTTGCAAATACTGAGTAATAAATGACGTTTGCAGTTAACCACATCCAGAGAGAGTCAGTGTGAAGAACATTGCTGACTGTAGACACAAATCGCCCAAAAAGTATCCGCCTAAGTCAGGAGTAAGTCCCTCGCCAGGTCTATTTGTCTTTCCACAGCCCACACAGTGTCGTGGTCTTTGCTCGGACACCTCCACTTATGTGAATGTCCACTTTCATGTAGCCATTTACTCCATGTGCGTGTTTTCTCCCTGAAACCTGTGAGCTCCTTCTTGTCATTTACATGTACCATTCCCAGTGCTCCGACTGGCCTGTGACACAGCGCAGACAGCTGGTGTGACAGAAGGTGCCGAACTGGAAAACGAAACAAATTGCCTTCATTTTCTTAGAGTGCAACCTCTTTAGGGAACACCAGTGAACATTACACAACTGAAACGGCAACAAATCTGCGACTCTGGAAAATAATGACTCGCATGAGAGCCAATGAAGTAAACTTAGAGAAACAGAGAGGGGAGGGGAGAAAGTGTGTGTGCGCGCGGGAGAGAGTTTGCCGTCCTGAGCAGGATTTTCAATTTCCTTCAGATAATAATGGGTTTAGGATAGCCATCTTTAAAAATTACTGTTCTTAGGAGACGGAATGACACAGACTGAGAGTAAAAGGAGCGAGTAAATAGCACAAAAACAGCCTGAAAATACAACACACAAACACTTTGAGTCACAGGAGCTGCTGCGCTCCGAGCCATCCAACATCCTTCTCAGGCATTTCACAAAGTACTTTGAACTTCACATCCATAGAAAGGGATGTGAGAACTCAGCAATAGGATCAGCAGAACCAAGGGAACAATAAAGCGCTCAGTTCCTCACTCCTGTGTAGAAAAAAAAAAAAAAAATCTTTCATGTTATGGATGAAATGGCCATAATACACTCTCTTGAACAAACTTCACTTCAGCAGAAATAGAACAAAGAACACATCCTGAGAAAAGATACATACGTGAGTGGATCATTCGGGAGAATTAGAGTGAGATGAAGGTAGTGTTTGCTTGAGTAGGATGGGTTTCCAGGTTTCCAAATGGTTCTTTGGATGCACCGTGGTGTATTCTACGTCTACATCTGTGCAACGGTTTATCCACTGAGAAAAGGTCTGCTGGTCTCAGCCAAGGAAACTACTAGAAAATCAATCACCTGCATTTTTTAAAGATAGTAATTGGAGGTGCTTTGAAAGGTGGATGTACACGGACCAGGGCAGGAAATGACTCTAATCCATGGTCATTGGATTCAGTGGAGACATTTTCAAGCAGCTATTAACTTTTTTTTGGGAAACATTTTGACATGAGCACTGTCATCTGGAGAACTAATAATGTTGAATCCATGACTATATCTGTTGCATGGCCTGACACAAACTATACGACTGTTTTAACTATTTAAGACTCACATCACTACCAGTATCAATAGGCTTGTGGGCATGTTTATTTGTCGTGCTCCTGGTGTGTTCAGGCCTTTACTGGTGCACTGAAACTACTGCACGGGAACGAGCCTGAAAGACTTTCTGTCATGTCAATGCTTTGGCCATTGTTTTTCCTCAACTTTCGTGGCAAGGGTTTCTTTTGTCGTCATCTGTACTTGTAGAAGAAAGGTTGGACGTTTCGCTTCTATCGTAAAAGCTTTGTCAGCAGAAGGACACCTCTGAAGTCTTGGTGAAGACTTCTGGATGTGTTCTGAGCTATGTTGCTGAGAGCACCCTATTTAAGGACTGAGAAGAGGGCCAGGATGGTTGGTCCTGCCCACAAATTAAGCACTAACCCTTACTAAGGTTTTAGAACTGGGAAAAGCCTACAAAGTATTAATCTTAGTCTTAGATCCTACGTTTAGTCCAACCTTTTTTTCTACAAGCACAGATGACGACAGAAGAAACCCTTGCCACGATGGATTTTTCCTGTACGACTGAGAGCCTTCACAAACAACTTTTCCTTAACTTGTAATGAAGCCCCACCCCTTCCACTGTGACCCAATGGACAAAACTTCAGAAAACAAAGTCAATACGCAAAACAGAATGTGCAGATGCAACCTGAAAATGACACGTTTCGACAAATGAATGTCTTTTTATGTACCATTTCCACTGATAATAATTTACTCAATCTGTTTTATCAAATGCATTTCTCCCCCAATATTATAATGAAAATGCATTGTTAGAGACCCTAGTCGGAATGAATGATTTTGTTGCTGATAATATTAAAGTGACCATCTCTGAACTCTTCCAAAGGTTAAAAGTGTTGATATTGAACATTTGAAACAGTCACTTGATTGCGATTGCAGAGCTTCATGATGATCAGTGCAGATTCATTACAATAAAAAGCAGGGCAGCATAACTACAGTTTCACTGCATATAATTTAATATTTGCATTTGCTTCAGTGGCTCCATTGGTGGAACATCCTAATTCACCCCTTGGCCCCTCCCCCTTAACTTCCACCTCCGTTTTGTGTGAAGTGGGATGGGGTCTATGTGTCTCCATTGGTCCCATGTGAAAGGCCCATACTTTCTGAATCTCGCCAAAGTCCTGTGACCAAAACAAAGTTATGGATTTGTCTTCACAGCCAATTTACAGTGATATGAGGAAGCCAGACAATTTTAGGTAAACACAAAACAAAACAAGCACTCGGCCCCTTGGGAAACCCGGTGTAATTGTGCAGCACTTCAATGTACAGAGCCCCCAAGCATGTTTGCTCTAAAGAGGAAAAAAAAAAATAATAAAAAGAAAAAAAGCCTGTTGAAAAAGTAGTCGCTTAAGTGAAAATGACTCCTTAAATCCCATGAATAACTGTTAAGTCTGCAGACTGCAAACAAGCCGCTGGTAGATAAATGGCTACAGATCACTGAGATAATAGAGACAGAAAACAGCAACTAGTTCGCCCTAAGGCACGGAAAGCAAAGCATCAGCAAAAGGGCGTTTGGTGTTGGGAGTGACCAAAATGAAATGAACTTTTTCAGTGCAAAGTGAGTGTGTGGCGTTTTCTTTCCAGTGGGGGAATCACTCGCACATATATTATTCACACACCTAAAAAGCTGTCAAAAGGGTGTGCTGTGTTTTATAAATGGTATATTCCTTACAAGCAAATCCACAGCGAATCGGGTCTCTGACTGGAGGAGAACTTATCTGATCTTCACAGAAAGGCGGAGGTGGGTCTCCAGAGTCCCGTTTCCCCACTTCTCCATTATTAGCTCTGCCAGCCAAAGAGATATTGTACGCGGTGACAAATGGGAGAAGAGCGTGAGGGTGCAGACAGTGCGGGGGAGGTCCCCTCCATCTTACCCCTCCTGCCCCCCCCTTCCTCCCACCGCCACTGTGTCCTCCCCGATAACCATAATTGTGTTCTAAAGCCCCCGATTAAATTTCACAGTCTCAAAAGATATTGTTTTGTGATGAATCCTTATGAAAAATACTTCAGGTTAGGGTCTTGAGGAGGCTGCGGAGGCGTGGAATGAGGCCGTGAAAAGGTGGAGGTGGAAGCGGAGAGGATTCTTTTGATGTTTTTTTTTTCTTTCCTCCTCACTTCTAAAGCTTCAATAAATGCTAAATGAATCCTCACAATCACTCTTCTTTATTTAACTCGACCTACTCTTGCTTCACCTCTGTCATCTGTCTTCTTTTTCCACCCGTTACCGGCTCATATGTACAATAATCACAATAAGGTCAACTCTTAACTCGGCCTGACAACTACCATGGCGCTGACGGACAATGATGAGGGCTCTGAACCATCTGGGCCATGTTTGATGTGATGTACTTTAAGTTTGTTGAAACACACACACACACACACACACACACACGAAGATGTTCCCTCCGAAATGAACTCTAATACACTTAAACTTCTGTCGTAACCCTCAGCAAAACTTCAGGGAAGTTTTGCTGAGGGTCAGAGTTACAAGAAGAGCGTCGTAATAAAGGACTCAAAAGCACTCTAGTGTTAGTCAAAACTTTTATCGGCCTGTAAGTCCCGCTTTTGAGTGTCACAGTACCTCTTGAGATCCATATATATATATATATATATATGTGTGTGTGTGTGTGTATGTATGTGTGTGTGTGCGTTTTTTTAGAGGTGACACAAAATGTAATCAGGGCGAATGAGAAGCCAGCAAATTCAATAATGGAGGCAAATGAAAATGGAACTGGAGACTCTGCACTTAAGGCGGGATGGGCTCAGGGCTCTAATAAGCCCTCCTCTGTCACCGCTTCCCTGCATCTAAATTAACCAGAGGCCCTCCAATCAGCACAGGCAAACAAAAGAGCCATCCAAAGAGATGAGGCCAGCGCTGAATACTAATCGAGCTAACGAACAGAGCGCCTGTGGCCCTGTGTGTGTGTAGATAGAGGGAGAATTGGAGACAAGTTAACAGCCGACAGTTGAGTGTTTCTTCAGGTGTGCGCATATTTTGTTTACAAGGACAGTGAATAAGTATAGTACTGCAGGAACTGCACAGAGAACAAAGTAGCACCACATTTGAACAGACTCTTAAGCATCTGTACATCCAACAATCACAATGATATGATGTAATAAAAGGTATGAAAAGAATGGTTTAGTTTGTGCAACATTTAAGGAGCACTGGTTCATGTCACTCCTGAGTCAATGGTTGCAAAAATGAAACATGATTGTTTGGTAAAAACTGATGGAATCCCACAGTTCCTATCGCTATAGATGATTTAAACTAGAATATGGTGCGCCTCTAAAGTCCCAAAAGGTGCCGTTTCTCATCTTTATGCAAACATGTTGTCTTTTCTGTCTTATAAACTACAGATACTATGGTTCTCTGTTTAGAAGAAAGAACACTGCATAGATAATGGACATGTTACCACGGAAAACAAAAAAAAACAAATAAAAACATCAATATACATATTTATTTTATAAAAAAAATAATTATTTTTTATTGCATGTTGACTCGTACATTAAATGGACCAAACACCCACTAATGCCATGGTATTCCCTATAATTGTGTAATTATCATATCTAACTAAGCTATAAACTGAAGAATAATTATGATGACACGTATGATTGTTCATTTACATGAAATAATACTGCATTAATACTGCAATAACACAAACACAATTCAAGTATATTTGAATGCTGTGTTTATCTATGATGAGCCTTGATGTTCCAAAATATTTTATCTTTCTCATCTGTTATCACGATAAATACTGTTTAGTGTCAAAATGTAAAGTTTAACAAAGATCCTAGACACACCAAATTTTTACACACTAAATAAATCCCACTGTAAGAATGGTAATTATCTTTAATAGTGGCTTAGACACAGTCACTTTCATGAATGATATAAGATACAATACACACGTAAGAAAAGTAACATAAGAGAAGAATTCTATCAATAGTCAATACGTTGAATTTGTCATGGTGTCAGACAGGTTCTGTCTCTATGTTGGAGTCCTGCGATCTTGATGCATTCAATTACTCTTCTAATAGAAGTGTGGAATGTTCACTCGAGGACTCAACCAATTACATGAAAGTCAACACAGTTTCAGTGAATATACAACAGAAATCCAGCAGAAAATACAAAACACGAATAGAATTATCAATGCGGTAGGACCTCCAGCAGCACTTCTACATGCCAATAAAGGACATATCTCTCTGTGTAAGTGATTCTTGTGTGAGGACCATTGTCTGCGTCATCCATAAGTAATAATGAGTAACATGCACACGTCATAAGTACTCAGACAGTAGAACGCATGTGAGAAAATCAAGATGAAAAGAGTGCTTGACTTTACCATTTGTGGAGTTTTGTGGGCAGCGACTTGCTCATCTAATAAAGTACCAGGTCCACTCTCACAAAACAACTGCTGTCCCATGTAGTTTGACAGTGGAGTTATCCCAACAGATGGTTCATTCCCCGCTCTGTTATTGAGCTAGAAACAAGTACAAGTTACTGTAAGAACATCAAGTTTAAATTCAGAGGGTGCCATGAGTGGACCTCAGGGGAGGCATCAAGACGTACAAAACGCTGAGCAGCTGAACTCATAACTCCAAATATGAGCTATTATTACATGTCCACTCTCCTAGTCTGAAGGTTGAAAATAACAATTATATATATATATATATATATATATAATAAAGGTTCCTCCGTAGCCTGAATGTGCATTTGTGTGCGCTCTTTTAACACCTGCGGCGTGGAGGCACATCCAGGCTCAGGCACGCTGCTCTTCAGATGTGCATTTTGTAATTCAAATCAGACTCATTACATATTTTTATGGAGCAAAATGCCCAAGAAGCGTCGCAAACAGAACTAACCCGCCGCATTAAAATTGACACTTACAATGGGCTAAATGGGCAATTTGTCATTTTCTGGCACAGAGCTGCGGCTCTCAACCCTCCACTTGCGAGTTTTGGAACACACTGACACGGACACACACACGGCAGCAAATCAACTATGACCGGTAAATTGCCTCCATCTGGATCCACCATATATTTAGTGTGGGGTTCTATCCGGGAGTCCAGTCCGGTGGTTTTCAGACTCACCTTCGACTCGGCGCCTCCTTCAACAGATGCCCAGCTCGGACGTGTTCATCAGAGATAATGATTGTCTGCATTCAACAGGGTGGGTAGGTGGGGGGTGTATTCAGGGTGGGCGCATAATAGGTTAGAAAATGTTATTAAAGCTTGCTAAAGTCAAGCAGGTTAGAGACACCTGGGAGAGAATGCACACTTTGCAAAGCGACCACATCAGTGCGCCATTAATTTCCCCCCAGAGCACAAAGCATCGTACGAGGTGCAGAGTCAGGAAGAGGAGCATGTGGCTGCTGCCGAGACAAATGAGCACGCGCTCTGAATTTAATTACGGTCGTCCGAAAACTTCACATTGTCTAGGTGTCAGCTAAAATAGGTTATATGGCAATACAGGACCATAGCAACATTGGCGTAGTCTATTTTGTTTTTGATTGTACTTGAGAAAGAAGAGGAAATCATGAATTGAGGCACAAGTCATTTAGGGAAAAAAATGAATTCAGCTATAATGAGCAGGTTTGATGAAGTCACGGCTATTTGGTTTGATTAGATGGGATTTCCCTCAATTCAAAGCCCCCTGGAGCTAGATTCACACCATGTGGTGGAAATCCACAGTCATACTTTTTTCCAAATAGTTTTTATATGACCATAAAAACATGTATAATAAATTGTAAATATTAAATTGTGAATATATATATTTACAATTATTTACAAGGACATTCGTGGCATTGTTCAAAGTGGGAGGATTGTTGGCAATATTCGCCAAAAAAACTAAAAACTCAGATCGGTTTTCAGCGTGATTGGGGTGTAAAGTATTTAATTTATTTGGTTTCATTCTCTCCGCTGCCAACAGTTTTATACCCAAAGCCTATCAGTTTTTTCCTGGTCTCCCACTGCAGTCACAGTGAAGCCAAGGGTTGCAGACAGAGTGAGCTCCAATGGGTTTGTTATGGGGACAAATTGTGTGGCGTCACATGACCCGTGCAGTTTTAGTTCGTAGTCATGTGACCGTACACTTTGATGTAATGACTAAAATGAGCATTGAAGCAAATATTTAGTGTAAAGGTTTAAGTGTTATGTGGTTAAATAGGTCATGTTGTGTTTGTTGTTGAGTAGAGTTCGGAGGGTTGAAGGAATGTTTCAGTTCATTGTGACTGAGCAGTGTGTTTTGCCGCTATAGACATCTATGCAGGTTTGTGCATGTGTGGTGAAAACAGTAAAAAAAAACAAAAAAAAAAAGACTTCTAGTAGTTGTGAGGTGTATTGGGGCAGGAAACGTTCATGCAGATACCTCACTCCTATCACTTTATTTGACCAAACCATAACATTATGCTTTGCATCATGTTTCCTCGTCTTGGCTTTCAGGAGAATTTAGTTTTTTCTTATTATCTCCATCTCCCTCTGCCTTACTTTTCATCCCTGTTAAAAATGCCTAAATTGTGCAAAGAAAACAAAAACAAAAAAACCCACCCACATCATACAAGAAATATTCCCTGCACACACTCTGGAAATGAGACCGCCACTGACACCCACTGCAGTGGATGAGCAATTACACTTCATTATAGTACAGCAAAAAAAAGTAATTTACTTCTACATTTGTGTTAATAGCTCTTTAATAAATCAGGATGGATTTAATTTACATATTGTTAGTGTGTTTCTGTCTTGATTTATGCTTCTGCAACTTGTAGATCACTCAGCACAAGCTGGAATGCACTCCAGACTGAATTCCTGTTTGCATTAAATTCCACATTCAAAGCACAGCAGTAACAAGGCTGTAAGAATTTTATGAGGTCACCTCAAAACATGACACAAATACCACACAAACTTATTTTATTTTATTTTATAATAATGTCAGGCAAATAATTTGGATGGTTAAAACAGATGCAGGGGATAAAACAGTGAAGTTCT
>JAPTHA010000013.1:11855663-11868239 GCA_029814585.1 Gymnapogon annona
CTTTTATGACATTTCGTTGCCAGACCATTGGTCTGTGCAATGACAATAAAATGAATCTGAATCTGAATCTGAATCTGTTTTGGCTGTCACCTCTGAACCTATAAGTGTATGTTGGGAGCGTGGCTTTGTTGTGTATGAATGTAGCAATGTTGTCAAGTGAAAAAAATAAAATAAAATATCATTAAAAAAAAAAAAAAGAAAATACACCTGAATGTAATGTGTCCCAATGTTTTTTATCCATATTGTGGTTCAAACATAAATCAACCCTCAGCTTTATACATATTGCCAGTGACCTGACGGCTGTTATAAAAAAAAAAACAACAACAAAAAAAAAGGTATTAATGAGCTTTTACTGGGAGAGTCAGGCCGAGCTGCAGGCATGATGTGAGGTTTTTGTGAAGGCGATGGGCTGTGACTGTACTAGCGTGGAGGCTCCTCTTGATATGGGAGATGATAGTGGGGGATGAGGTGCTGCTGAAATGCTGGGATGTGACATAAAGAGACAAGGTATTGGAAGATAGGGAAGGTTCCTTCTACCCAAGCTGACAGTGTTGACAAATGACAGTGGAACGTGTAACTGAGCGGGTGTGTCTTTTTTTTTTTTTTTTTTCCCCCCACCACTAGTTTCACCAGTGATGGAGAGAATACGTGAGGGACGAGGGAGCGGGAGGAGTTTGGGAAAGAGCCTAGTCTGCCTTCAGGGAGAATACATAAAGGAAGGGGATGAAAGTTAGACATGTAGACATGTTCACAGGCCGGCTGAAAGGAGGAGGATGGACAGAAGATGGAGATATGTCTGATGAAAGATGTGGAGGACATAAAGGCGGATGGAGAGTCAGTAGTTTGTAGTGTGCCCCCTTAATATCCAGTAATAAAATCCCGACTTCTAAGCACGCATCAGTGTGTGTGGATAAATCCATGCAAAATCGGCAGGGTTTAGAGAAGGGCAGAAACAAGGAAAAGTTTGAGCTGAAGTTAAAAAAAAAGTAAAGATAAAGAGAATCAGGCATAATATGGAGATGACAATGTACGTAGTTAAATTTTATGTGACATTTCCGTTCACTTATAAGACTGCTCTCACATAATGTATTTCCTCACATTAAAACTGGGAGTCATTTACATGAGCAAATAAAAGCTGTGTCAAAAATAATAATGGATACCTTTCTGGTGCTCGTCGAGTAATGAGCCATCACTTAAGCACTTCTACAAGTTTAATTCAATACAGTTAGCGATATCATTTGTCTACTTTCAGCACTCTGAGGTCGTGGACCACTCACCTGGCGTGTTCTGTACAATTTCAGTCACTGTAGGTGTGTCCGCTCAGTGCGATCCATGTATAATGTCGCTCACATGCATTGACGTACTTAAACATCACAATCATAACTATAATAGAGTTTTGCACCAAATACAACCATTAAATGAATGAATGAATGAAGGCCATCCTCTAATACAGGCCTGGTACCCCCTGCAATTGACAGACATAAAAGGTTTCATTTAAGGACATATTTTAAACCAAGTAACCGTTCTAGCACAATTACAAAAAAAAAAAAAAAAAAGTAAAAACATTTTTGGTAAACACCACATTATTTTAACAGACAAAACAACATAGGTAATACAATAATCCAAGCATTAAGGCCACAGTAAAAAAAAATAAAATAATTAAAATAAAAAAAAGGTACGTAATACAAAACAAAAACAAGGTTAGCAGAGGATGGTAAAATAAGAACAGGATGCTGCTATAAATACAATGTTTTCTTTCCATTTAATTCTCATGGTAAAATATTGCTGGTTTACAATTTAGTGGTTACAGGCCCTAATTTGAATAGATTCAATCATTTTCTAGCATACCATAATACTACTACTACTACTAATGATAATAATAATTGTAGTCTTTGTATAATGGATCAGCAGTGATTTTAATAGAACTGAAGTGATCATGTCACCTCAAAATACTCTTGAACAAAAGGATCCATCAGCAGCACAACCAGAGTGTGAAAGGTTTCTGAGATTACAGTATGTCGCTGCCAGATACACAGAATTGTCAATATAACATTTTTCAAATTCGGAAAAACCTTTTAATGCCGAAACTCTTTATGTTTTTTTTCGTCGAAGAAGCAAAACCAAACACTTTGAAGAGATCAGATTTTGTTCATTTTGGGATGTGGTATCAAAACAACCTCAACGTGACCTCAGTTACTAACAGTACTAAACAAACATCCTACATATTCAGATGTATTTTATTTTACTGCACATACTTAATTCTCTTCCTCATCTTTTTAACTGTTGAGACTGTTCTAAAAGCTTTGCTACAGTTATTCAAGTGCCTAATACTATTCTGCATCCAAGACCTGCCTCCACTTAACTTATTTATTTGTATTTATCCTGAAAAAAGGCATATTTAAATTACTATTTCACTAAGTTTAATGCAGTTTGTTCAAGAACCAACCTCGTATTGGACAAGACAAAACAGGGCATGATACAATAAAAACACACTTAAGCAATATATTCACTGCTTCATGTCTATCAAACAGATGTACAGACATTCGGTGGAGACATGGCCTTTAGATTTCTTAGAAAATGCAAAGTAAAGTAGGGCTTTTGAATGCAATCACTCATTCATTTCTGTCTGTCCTGCTTAACCAGAACATGAAAGAAAGGACGGGCTGGGTTCGGCCTGGAACGGAAGTAAACTGCATGGTTGCCAGAATTGTGGAACCGCTGTCTCAGAGATCTACCATTCCTACTGGTCTCCATTATAATTGAAGGCCATGCCAGTTAATGGCAACACTGGTCATTTGTTTCCGGTTATTATCTGGGGAGTTGAACGTCAACGGGGGAATTTAACACCCATAAATCTGCAAGTGATGGAAAAAAAAAAAGCCAGTTCTAGAGCTTTTATCGTGACAAGGTTTCATCTTTTAGTCCGTTTAATTTTCCATGCGCAATATATGGATAGAGATTAAACACATATAATGAGATCTGAGTCAATTTCCACATTACAGTGAATGACCTGCTGCTGGTTTCATTAAAGCAAGACGGGGAGACTCTCAGGAACCCTTGGTCTCAAGAAGTCAGCCCTAGTCCCACCACCAGAGCTTAATTAAATCTGTGATCATTAAAACTGGCTCCCAAATCCATGCCAAACTGCGGCAAACGGACAATGCATGAATAATTGATATTCTCACTTGGAGTCATCTCCATAGAATTGTCTGTACAGTTCAAATCGTACAAATTCACCGCAGAATATTCAATACAAAAGTTATTGTGCAGGGGAGTAATTCACTTTGGCTCGGTGGTCTGACACTGTGTCCTTCGGATACATCAGCCCGCCCACCGTCTAATACACACACACACACACACACACACACACGCGCGCACACACACACACGCACACTTTGAGATGCGGCCGTGTCTTGCTGCAATTCTGCAGCTTAGCCGGGGCCTTTTTTTTTTTTTTTTTCCTTTACGTCTTTACCTTAAGTGACAAAGTCCCAGTAGCCTTCTCAATTATGTTGTGCAGGTGCAGTCAGCAAGAAAGAGTAATTGCACTGGGTGTTTGGAGCTCCCTGAGACGGATTGGAAGCTCAGGGCAGAGCTGTCAGGGGCTCCCGAAGGACTCACCAGGTTGTATGTTTTACCCTTGTGTATGTGTGTGTGCACGCGCACGGGCTATTGTCACGCAGCAGCAAGAATAACATTATGTTTTCATTTTGCATGTCTATGTACTGTACGCCGCCGCCCACAATCCGATGCGCGCCTTGTGTTTGCATATGCGCGAGCGTCGGGGAAGATATGCATCTATTAACATGTGTTTCCTCGCCTGGAGTTTGACAACTGCATCGAGCCAACCCGCTGCTTCCCTGACAGTGACAGTCGAGTCCCCAGGACCTGTCAGCAGCATCACATACACCCTCAGGCCCCTGGAACCTTCTAGACGCTTGGGCAATAACGCTGCAATAAGCTCCTTGTTACAGGAGCCTCAAGGGATGTTGCTGTGAAGGCTGCAGGGTCACAGAGAAACGGTCCAATCACAGCTCATTTGAATAGGAAGTCCCATAATAATTACAATCTTGTCTGGCATATATGCTTATATGCAACCTAAGTGCAGTTTCATTTACATTTTGTAGTAAACATAACTCTGTCCTCGTCGCATTTACTTCCAACCGGCGTCTCGGTCTGCTTTGCCTTTGTCACTGAAGGCTCTGCTGCTTTTGTGCACGGTGTAAAAGGTGACTTCTGGATTTACACAAACCCACCAATGTGACACACAGACTCAGCAATAACAAAACAAAGTATAGCGTCAGGTAAGTTTAAGATCCTTACAGACTTACGGTGCATTAAATTAAGCCTTCATATTCTTCCCTAAAACTCACTGTACCCATTCATCACACAGATCCAGCCATATAAAGTTGAACAGGTCTGTGATGAATTACAATTTTAATAAAAATAAACAACATACTGACAATTCCGGGCATCATATAAGGCACTTTGTGAGGTTGCAACAAACTATATATAGATGATGTCTGGTTGCAAATGAATCTAAAAATGATTTAAATGCTATAGGAGACAGGAAACCAATGAAATACTAATGAGGGCCGTTAAACCAGGCAACATAAGATGAAGAGAGACTCCGGGTTATATTATTTTTTAAGAGTTTGAGATTATACCAGCTTCAGGATTTGAGAGTACTGATTGTCTGCAGGTCCTGAAACAGTCTTAAATATGTTTGTCCAAAATTAAGGCCTTAATTATCCTTTAAAAATACAATTAATCCTTAAATCCCCCTTTCAATGTCTTAATGCCACAAACACAATAAAAAAAAAATCGCAATACATTTTCTTACATTGTACAGTGAAATCTTTGTAAAGAATCTGGAATATTTGTAATTCAACCAGCACAATGGAGCGGACGCTGGGGGGAGGGGGCTACATCCACATTTTTTTTTTTCAGATTCGTTTGAAAGATTGTCAGGTATTTTAAACTGTTACAAGTTGCCGATGTTCTGCCCACACAGTTGTGGTCTTGATTTTTGTTAATTTCCCATTAAATATATGGACAAAACTATTTGCAATGTGGTCACACTTTTTGCCATCTTGCAGATTAACCTTAAAAAAGGTCTTTTAAAAAGTCTTAAATTTAACTCCCTTAAACCTACAGATACTAAATGGATGAAACTGTGACTCAAAGTCGTCTGGTAGCATCTGTGGCCTCCTCTGTCAACAGTAAGACTGCAAAACACAGTATCATTACGTAAAGAAAATATAAAAGTTGACCTGATGTTTAATACAGGATGTGAGACAAAAATGCATCCAACTTTGGACTACAATAAGTGCCAGATATGAGAATATTAGACGGATCTCATTAGCAAGAGTAAACTATTAATTATTATTTCAGTGAAGTATCTACTAATAAGATGAACTTACAATGAAATGTTCCTAATATTAATAATGAAACATCAGTGGGGAATATGTCTCTATTCCCATTGTCTTTGTTTTTTTTTTTTTGTTTTTTTTTATGTCTTAAAAATTTGTGAATCTCTTGAAACTGGACTTCTTTGAGTCACTAACCCTTCCATGAAAACTAATCAAACTATGGAGAGTTTAGGATTTTTTTTCCAAATCTACAGTTATCGTCGTGTTCTTACATTCCTGCGACTTTGGTAAAGAACAGTCACGAAGCACTTCTGAAGAAAAAAAACTGAGATTAAAAATTAATTCGAACGCAAAACATAACTACATCTCAAAGGGATTGATTTTAAATTAACTTTTTTAAATTTTGTTTTGTCGTGTATTATTATTTGCCCAAACCCTTTTTGAGGTTGACTTTGTTCCCTCTGTGGTCTCCTACGCTTCCTCTGGCTTTTATTCGAGCCCCAGCGCTGTCATTCCTGACTCGATTTTCCTCATATAAACCTTCACCTATCCTCAGTGGCCCGATTGAGACTTTGAATTTGTCTTTAAAGCGATTTCACATCGAGAGGTTCGCTGTGGTGTCAGAACTCTGCAGAGGGGAGGCAGAAAAAAAAAAAAAAACATATAGGAGGATGTGGCTGCTGCTTCTACGCAATTTTATTTCAACACTCTGTCCTGGGGATGGATATGAGAGGCTGTTGATAAAGTATTGGATTCTGGAGCTGTATATAGACCAAGTGTGGCGAGATAACTGTGGAGATAATTAACTCTCCAGTGAGTTAAATTTGGGTGAAGTTAAAATATTCGACTTTGAGGTGGAAAACAGAGAGGGCCATGGGGAGCACGGCCGCTGACCCCGCGCCCTCGCTGCTCCATCAACTTTAGACGCAAAAATTAGAAGGATTAGCAGGAAGCGGGTGGGGAATGTGAGTGGGGAGGAGGGTGGTTTGCCCTCCCTTCCCTTCATTGTTTAGAAGTGCAGTCACGAGGTGGCAGAGAGGGGGAGGCACCACCGCTGGCGACGCTGCCACCTGCTCCAGATGTGGGATAAGGCACAGATGTGCTGGTTTAATTAGCCTTGCCAAAGGTGCTGCGGCATGATTACCCTGCTCCGCCCCGAGAGGACGCCTGTCACAACGGGTGTGTGTTTGTGTTTCACAGCCTGTGTAGGGAGAGGGGAGTCTGACAGCAGTGGGGATGGGGGGGCTGGGGATGAATAATTGTACGCCACAGTGTGTGGTCGGCTTTTCCCCAGTGTGTGAGGACAACGGTACAAGCAGAAACACTTTAGATCCACACACACACACACACACTCACACACACACACGCTCTCTACCGGTGCTTATTAGTGCTGTTTGAAAGAAACACTCATTGGGAACAACTTGGTGCTCAGTGAATTGTTCAAGGACACTTCATCATGTGGACAGGGGTCAGGGGTCAGACATGGGCAGGTTGGCGGATATTTGCTTCTATTTATAGCCACAACAGTCCAGCATGCTTCTAAAGTTATTTATTTATTTAATGGTTTAAGTTTATAGGAAAGTAACTCTCTTTTTCAACAGACCAGGCAATGAACTTAGTTTTTTGTTTTGTTTTTTTTTCCAGAAGGGAAATTTGACACAAAATGATGTAATTAAAAAAAAATGTCACCAAAATAACAACAATACGGACGTACGACTGATGGGGATTAAGTTTATGTACCGCCGTGGTCACATGACAAAGTGTACAGACAACATTTTGTATTTAACGTTTATACATTTTAGAGCCATAGGGAAAGAGGAATTTCCGCAACTCTCACAAGGGATAATATAATGTATAACAAAGCCATTTCAGACTCTGATTTAGAAAGAAGTCCAATGCCATGGTTAAATAGGGGAGACCTTTGAAGGAGAGGGTTGGAGATGGGGATATCTATATATCTGTAACAGTCATCATGTTTCTGTCTTCTTTTAGTCCTTCATTTGAGCCTTTTTCTTTCAGTAATTTTGATTTTGACTGGTGTGAAACCTTAAAAATGGCACGGTCAAAGGTGTTACCTCAGAGGTTTTAATGACATCAACTGTATTGTGTGTTTTCAAATTGAGTGGCAGGCTTGAGATGATAAGAACTCCAACAAAACCCAACAGGGGCATGTTCACGTGTGGAGCTCAAACCCACTGGTTATAAACGACAAAGCCCAGCAACTGAAAATGGGGAGATCATCAAAGATAGGTCCGGGAATAGTGAAGGCAGTAAAACAATGACTGGCTGTTATTAATGAACGTTGTCAAATCGTGTCAAGTCATGCCTTGCATTAGAGAATACCTGATTATGCTGCAGTGAAGACTCTGGAGTCCAAAACACATTACCACCATAAAAGACACGATTTGTCGCCTCACTCTCCGATGCCTCTCATGTCTCCTCTCATCAGTAGTGAGTCAAAAGTCATGTTTTTTTTTTCTTAATGTACTGTACATCTGCTCTCACTTCTCACACTTATTAAATGCTTCTCAGTTACCAATGAAACTGACCTTGCTTCATCGTGGGGAACATTATTTGAATTAAAAACTCAACTCATCCTTTTGAAATTAACTGGAAAATTTACCAGTGCACCATATTGGTTAAGCTCTTCATACCCAAACAGGGCTTGTAGGACTCAAGAGATGTGAGGTCAACACATGTCAGTTGGACAAACTGATAAGGAAGAGTGTCTGTGATGATCTGTGATGGGGAGGGAGGTGGGCTCTGTTGGAGTTGTCTTGGAGAGGAGGATGAGGGCTCTAATGCGGGTACCCTGAGGAACCCCAAACATCCACTGCACGACACAGTGACCGGAATAACAGGCTCCTCTCACTGCGCTGCAGAATTGAGCGCTTTAAGAGGTCGTTCATACCATCGGCGATCAGGCTGTTCAACAGATGTGCCTGAATCCAACTGAGAACAGGATGAGCACTTTATTACTATTGATAGTAACTTTTATTGTAATCTGGTTATTTATTTTGGAGTCAGTGGTGTGTGTGTGTGTGTGTGTTTGCTACTGGACACCTGGATTTCTCCCTTGGGAGATTAGTAAAGTTTTATCTGTCAATCTATGTATCTATGTGACTCATGCAGTTCACTACTTTATGGTTTACCAATTTTTGTATTTTTTTTTTGTCTCTGTCAATGTTCCCGTTTTTTTGGTTTGTTTGTTTTGGTTTATTTTTCCCAGTGTGTTCTTTCTGTTGTGTTTTATTGTCTGCTGTCTCTGACCATGTCGTTGTGGGTTGGTAATATTGTCTATCTAGTGTATCAATGCAACTGTATTATTGTCTAATGAAAAATCCCAAATAATATAACATAAAAAAAGATAACTATTCAAAAGGTATATGGATCATCTTAACACTTGTAGTTTTTTTGTGTTTTGTTAAATGCATATAGACTGTTACCGCAGCAACTTAATTTAATGAATTAATTTGTTTATTTAACAGGGAGAGAACACATTAATTAACATTTCTGTTAATGTGTCAGTTTTAGCATAAAAAAGCTCATTTTCAACCGTTGTCCCGGGACATAACATATTATGCCATCATCCATAACATTAAAGACATTTTAAAAGGTAAGATTACACCCACTTGTGACGCTACATACACAATTTTAAATATGAATAAAAACATTAGCACACAAAGCACGAAACAGAACCGACAATACGAAGAAGAAAAAAAAAATCAAACAAAAAGCACAACATGAGGACAGAAGAAAACATGTAAAACAACATGCAGCCTGCATGGAGAGACCTGTAGGGCTCGAATGTGGACAATGTTGATGTCGTTTTAGTCAGTTTTTAAGTTCAGTTTTGAAAGTGTTGTATGTGGGGCATTCTCTTATGGGGAGTGGTAATATCTTGAATGGAACCAAACAAGACAGTATATGCGTATCATCATAAAGACACATATACGACTACTTCCACTTATCTGTTGGAAATGAACCTGGGTGTTGAAGATGTGTATGCAGTGAAATGTGCTGTAATTACGCGTCTGTGTACAGAAGCATGTTTGCATGTGTTTGCATCATTACATGCGTCCCCACATGTCGGTACCCCGTTCAGGATGTTCCATCTGCTGGGCAAACCTCAATGACCTAGTTGGGAGTGAAATGTGCCATAAAGGAGAGCTGATGATGGTAGAGAGAGAGAGAGAACATAATGACTCTGCTCCATTCACATGCCCGCAGTTTCCTCTTTTGAAAGCCGGGTCGTCTTTAATGCCCGTTAGAGGCAAATAGCATTTTACTCACTCCTTTCAACACAGACAATCTCAGATAACTACCTAAAAGTAGCGCCGACACCTGTACGCCATCAGGTCAACATCAAAGCAACAGGGATCGGAATGAAAAGTTCATGAAAATGTCAGTTTTTGGAGACGCGATCGAAAGAATGTCAAATGGACTCAGATATTCAAGCCGTTTGATGCATCTCTGAGTATCTGGGTTAGGCCCTATCATCAGAAAGTCTCTCTGTGACGGAGCTGGTTTCACAAAGCTAATGTCTGGGAGATTACACAAGTGTCCACAGAACAGGCGAAAAACACCCACGAATTGTGTCAAACTTGTGCAAGTGGTTCCCGAGTTGGACGAGTCCTCCCGTCTCTTAGTTTCTTGTGCGCGCGATGGTAATCGGAGGGAAATTAGGACAGGAGTTGATTTAATTATCATAGCCCCTGAGAAATCTTGATTCTTACACACACACACACACACACACACACACACACACGCACACACACACACTAACCTGGGGAAAACTCAGAAACGTATTTGAGGGCAGAAAATAGATTATTTATAAGCTTGTTTGTTAAGAACTATTAGATCTGCTTGAATTCAGTAAAATAACCTGTGATCTGATTCCTTTGTTTTGTTTGTTTTTTTCAAAGACAAAAAAAAAAAAAATCAGCGACTCTGTCACACACAAAAATACCAAAAATGGGACGCAAATCAAAGCAGGGTGTAAGAGTTTGAGGAACTAGCATCAAAGGTTGACAGTCAAATAATTTGGTTTTGAAAGTGGGGCGGAATCCAATGGTTCAGTGAGACAAACCCCTTATTTGGAAAAATAAAAACCTTTTTTTTTTTTTTTTGATTTGATAACGTGATAGTCACTCACCGTTTAACCTTCTGACATGGGGTCATTTATTAAAGGCAGATATTTTAGAATACATTCTTCACTCTTACAGTTCTGCTGGAACTGAAGGATGAGTTACTAAGTTTGAATTACCCTAACTTGGATATTGTGAGATAAATGAATGCATTTAGATACCACACAACCACACACAATCAAGTGGGTGAAAAATTATTTTGATACTTATTCAGGTTATTTATACAACTACAGAAGTCACTTAACTGTCTCATGGTAAATGGGTTGCACTTATATAGTGCTTTTCTACACAGCAGTGCCCCAAAGCGTTTAAAATTGGCTTAACATTCACCCATCCACACACCAGTGGGCAGCTGCTGCCATGCAAGGCGCTGCCAGCCTCCACTGGGAGCAATTTGGGGTTCAGTGTCTTGCTCAAGGAAACTTCGACACGTGGACAGTCGGAGCCAGGATTCAAACCACCAACCCTTCAGCCATTGGACGACCCGCTCTACCAACTGAGCCACAGCCGCACGCCTCACACTGCTCAATGACCTCTTACATAAACAGTAAAAAAATGACAAAACTGGGGGGAAAAAATGGATATGTTTGTATGCATGGTGTATATGTTCCATAGAATGGTACTTACAGTCTTTGCCCTACAAACAACTTTTTTATTAAGTTACATCCATGTATCTATGAGACTTGGACTCTTGCTGCTGCGCAAATAAGATATATGAAAGCTCAAAAATATAGCGCATTAACCAACAACAAATCTTACAAGGATATGACTGAGGAAGGATACGTTTCCTATTATAGTCCCCACGGTGATCTTTTCCCGACCCTAACAAATTAGGTTTTGGGACCTAAACTTAAACCCAACAGTAGCTAAAGCACAGTGACACCCTAAATGCAACAGTCGGGGACTCACACATAGGAAGTGAGTAATCAGTGTTCACCTCGAAGGTAAAGGTGTCTAAGATAAAACCAATTTGTTACATATATTTCTCACTTGAGACCCAGCCAGTGCACTGTCAGTCTAAATGCAACAGTTGTGGAGTAAATCTGGGATTCAACACAGGGAACAAGTGTTTGTGTCACATGTAAAACCAAAAGTGCAAGTTAGCAAAATATTTATTGATATTTTTTTTTTGTAATATTTGAGTTTGTAAATTTTTAGCCAAAACGACAGAATCGGCAAATGTTCCTTGTTTTCATATCCAAGCTGTCATCCCCAGTGCAGCTGTTGTGGAACATTTTAACACCAGTGTGGTTGTGTGTGTGTACATTTAGTCCATACTAGGAATATCCCTCTTACCAGACTCCTGCAGCTGAAATACACTTGTCAAAAAAAAGGACTTTTCAAGGACTCATAGTCATTTTGGATGATTTTATTTATTTAATTGGGAAACTCTCAAGGTTTTTAATAGCAGCTGATTTCCCAAAACTGTACTTCCATAGTAGCAGCATGGGGCAAAACCATCGTGTAAATGCCTCAATGGCTCCATAATTTGACCCTGAACACAAGGCTAGAGAAAGGATGATTTAATTGCCACACGCCGACAGACCTGTAGAATTCTCACAGGGGAAGCAGAGCACATGTGAGCTCAGGAAATAGATTATTTAGATGATATGGTATTGAACAGTATTTGATGATAAATCTGAAAGTAAAAGAATGTGTGTGGTAGCTTTAGTGCCGCAATGGTTCCTAAATTTCAGATATCAGTTTCACTCACAAAAATACTAATCTCAAACATGTTACAAATTAAAGCACTATTTAAAAAATCAACAGAAAAAAAAATAGTAAGTGAATATTGACACTTCTTAAAGCACATAACTACAAAATAACTCACTGTTAACCTTCTGTTATTGAGTCATTCAAAAATAAATGTAGTTTTCAGTGGAATTATTGGGTTTTATCCCTATCTTTACATAAAGCCAGCCATTTTGGTGAGTTTTAATTACTAATAATTAGGACTGTGAGCATCCATACCACTTGGGAAATGAATGAATGAATGAATGAATGAATGAATGAATGAATGAATGAACCTGTAAAATGAAATCTACTTATCAGGAACT
>JAPTHA010000013.1:11883729-11897366 GCA_029814585.1 Gymnapogon annona
AGTACTATAAACAGTGTAAACATTGCACGTCATGTCAAGTACAGTTTAATAGTCTGATGGCTCGGGGGAAGAAGCTGACACTGAACCTAGTCGTTCTGCAGTGGACGCTGCGTACAACGTTGCGTACAACTAAACCACGTTGGTGTTTACTAATTAATAGACTTTAGGCCACGCCCATTTCTGCCTCTTGCAGAATAGGGCAGAATAGGGAGGGCATTGTGGTGAATATAGCACGGCTGTAATCTGGTCTGAGACATAAGTCCTATTGCTTTTTTTTTTTTTTTTTTTTTTTTGCTCAAGGTTCCTTTTTTCCCCCATTTGGGGTTTTGGAGTTTTTACTTGCCTGGCTGGGGGGTTCAGACCAGGGGGTGTCACCATTTTCAAGCCCTTTGAGACCTATTGTGTGACTAAGAACTTTACTTGATTTGATTTGATTTTCTTTTCTACAACAGTATGCATCAGTTCATACAACAGCTCTACAAACAATATTCATTAGTCAACAACAATAAACACTGGTCATTCATACCAGCTTTTCCAGTGGTAAAACTTTAACAGTGTGATTTAGATCACCATGCCTTTATTACTCTTTGTAATTAAGCTGCTGTTTTGAAATTACCACTCTGGAGACTAATAAAGGCATATTCAAATCAATTACTCCAGACACAGACACTGTTTACATAAGATGCCTCTTCTAATGCAAACAACTCCTTAATATGAAAACATCTTCTATAGGACATGATATTAATATGTTGGAAACCATACTCTATATGCTATGTCAAAGCTTTAATATCAGTTGTAAGATGCATTGTAGAATTTCAATTGATTCTAAGAGCTATTGCATTTTTATATTATATTTATTTTCTAAGGCCCATTACAGAAAAGCAAAAAAGAACTCAAAAGTGTGTTTTTACTCTCCGGAAATCAGTGGCACCAGACAAACACAATGCCAGCACTCAGCCAAACACAAGCCATCACATTAGAAGTCAGCCACCCAGTGAAGCATCATCTGGCCTGGTTCTGCACTCACGCACTGTGATGTGAAGCAGGGGTGAGCTGAGGACGTGCCGTAACCCACACAAAAAACATATCCGAGACAGATATATGCTCATTCTCTCCGCGACCTTTAAAGTGAAAGACGGAGCAAGGGAGCAAACGAAACCGTGTTTTTCCTCCAACTGTCAGATTGAGTTTTGATTTTGACAAGACGAGGAGGTTGTATTTTCTGAAGATGGTGCTCGTCTTCCACGCTTCAGCTACTGTATCCTGCTTTTGCCTGATTCTTACTTTACATCCTTAATAATAAAATGGCTGTCATTGCGGCAAGGTGTGAAAAAATGCATCAAATCTTGAAGATGCTAGCCACAAAAAAAAACACCCCAGATATTTCCGACGGGTGGACTGACAGGCATAATAATGATGATGAAAAGGTGCTTTGAACTAGCATGTTATTCGTTAAGGCAGCAGTTAATTAGACAATGAACAGCGTGACTACTGTCTTTGACACGCATACTGTGAATGAAGAACAGCTCAAACAGTGCATTTCAATGACTAGATGAAGCCTAAAATTAAAACCATATGTTACTAAGGTTGTGGGAAGTTATGTCTTTTGATGGTAAAGAAATTAAAAGAAAATTTGCATGGTGACTTTTGAAAGAAAAAAAAAAAGGACTTAAAGGTCTCTTTGTGATGGACAAGCATTTTCCATCATGTGAATTAATTACATGATGCAAAATTAATATTACCTGCAGCACCAACAATGGTCACAATGTATTTTCACTTCAGGTACTACTTCCCAAAGATGGAAGGTCATGAAAACGGTATATTTTAAACTGGTTGTCTTCAGTTACTGCAGCTGTCGAAGGCAGCAACTCACCCATGAGCCATACAACCTCAGGTCACTGGCAATACAAGGGTATATCATTATAAAATATGCAAACAGTACATCAGCACAGCTTTTATTTTTGAAGGCTCTGCTAAACTAATGTTGTTTTGTGCATATTTTTATGTACTTGGCATAAGGATTATGAACTGATTGGTTTGTCGTCTGTTTCAGCCCATGAAGATGTCAGCTCATGTCAAAGAAAGAACAACTGATACAGAATGGAGTTTTTTATCATCAGAGGTAAAAAAAAAAAAAAAGAACAGACAACCAAATAATAAAAAAGAACAGACATTTATAGTTTTTCGTGTAAAGTTAATGTGGTGTGAGTTTTGCATACTTTAAAAAATGATGTTTATATGAATATTCATTAAATAGTTGTATTCGGTGCTCCACATTTTCACTGTATCATTGTCTTGTTTCATTTACTATTTCTGTAGAGTTTTACACTCAGAGTTGCAAGCGCATTGGTCCGGACATTAACAGCTGTTAAAGTTTCTCATGTGGCTCCATAAGAAGGTTAATTGCCCGCCCCTGCACTAAACTGACATTATTTCAGGTGAGAATATACATTTACTCTGCCATTTTCGGTTATTTCATGCTAGCTTGGCCAGGGATCCCATTTCACAATATGATGACATGAAAAATATCGTCAATCATAACTGGTGATTGTGGTCAAATGCAAAAAAAAAAGAAAAAAAAGCAGAAGTTGAAGCAGAGACGAAGTGCAGTGAAAATGCAGCACTACTGAAAAGAGAAGATCTAGTGTCTATTGTTTATGATGCAACACAAATTGCATCAGTTCAAAGCTGGCACAAATGTGAAGTCTGACTTACACCTTGTTTCGTCCGTACTTGTAGAAAAACTCTAAAACGTAGAAACAATTGTAGGAGAAAAAGTCTGAAAATTGGAGAAGCACTTACAGAAAACACCTCCTCCTTATCCTCGTCATGAAAACAAACCTCGCACTGGACTAACAAGAATGGGCTGAAGAGTGGAGAGAAATAAGATAAAGGTCTTCAAAGTGCAAAGGGAAAAAAAAACGCACTTCCTAGCTTTCCGAGACCCCTCCGCCACTTTGTGTTTGCCTTTGTCTCTTTCCTCTCATACATACAACTCAGAGATGAAAAGTCATCCAGCTCCTTAGAGTATTCTGTCAAAAAACACCACGAGGAGATTAAAAAAAAAAAAAAAAAAACACCACAAGGAGATATATAAAAAAAAACAAAACACTTATTTTTCATGTCTGCTTCAAAGACCGTTACTGCCTTCTTTGAAAAGTTACCAGAGGGCGGAAGTTCTTTTGAGTGTCAAAGAGCAAAGTGGAGAGTGGAGAGGTTGCCAAAGGGTGAGGTAGCCCTTTTTATTTTTTCCTCCCTGCCCTCCCTTTTCCCATTTTCTTATTGCTCCTCCTCATTTCAGGCTCTGGTGGAATACTAAGTAAACAAGATCAAGGCAGGCCCGTGATCTTGTGGGACTCGCCGAGGCCCCAGCCGCCGTCTGAGAGGAACACTTAAACCCACAGAAAGATAAAGTGGTTTTTGGAAAGCGGGGAGACCCAATCAACTATTCAGTTTCTCACAGCACAAAACTTGCAGCAGGAAAAGAGCATATTGAAGCAAAGAGAGCGACATGTTTACCCACCAAGGAGTGTTTTTACAAGAAAGGATGTACGAGGACATCATAGGGAGTTGGTGTGATCCTCCACGTCATGTTCTCAAGAGAGATGTTATCTTGGCTGCACTCAATATGCATTAAATAAACTGGAGTTCAGTTGGAGATGCGCAGTGGTCTCACTTGGAGCGTCAGGAACTCATCGGCGCCTTACAGGGATGACAGACTTTACAGGTCTGAAAATGTGGCAACTGCAGTGACCACAACCCACTAAAAATCCAGTCCAGACCACTGATCCGGACCGATACTCCCTCATACTCAGCTGTAGCTGCGTGGCGATGACACAGCAGTGTCCCCACCCAGCTGTGCCAGGTGTTGTCACATCCGATGGGCAATTGGCGACCGACATATAAATGTTCTGACTGATAACAAATGCATTAAATGCATTTATCACACGTTCGACCCAAATGGTCTTCTGGGCAGGATCGACACCATGGGTCCAGCCTCTGGCTCTTATGGTGTTAGTATGTTGTTATGGTGTTACTACTCTGGCAGTGTCGCCAATGGATCAAAAGCACTAGAAACATGCGTACGCCAGCTATGGAATTCGCATGGAGCATTTGTATTTACATGGGCATTTCATTCTTGATACATCTGAACGTGAACGTAGAAAAGTTCATACACCAGGTTTTAGTGCATATGCAGGTTTTGTACATGAGGCCCCTGGACTTTATACTGTAGATGATGTGGGTGGAAGCAGGGAGTTGGTGTAATGAGAACAGAATGGGTGTGATGTGGTTGTGCTTTTGGGTATGTGTTTGAGTTCATATGAACAGGGTGTTTTGTTTTTTTCTCTAGCAACCATGACGTCTGTGATGTCATTCTACTATGGTCTACTTGGCAGATCTTGAAACTCGCATAAGGCGCAGTCATCGTGCCCAAACAATAACATCTCAGCGGGGGCTGAGGACTTGTAAACACTGTGGTAGGGTGCTTCGTCTGTACAAAGCAGAACGGCGTACTGACTCGCTGTGTCTCTCCACCCACAACAGAAGCTGGCATGGCTGGAACACCATGAGCCCAGGGCCTCAGTTGGCATGTCCATGCTGTAGGGTCGACTGGACCCACCTGTGAACACAACGTGGGATTAGTGGACGTATCAGCCCACAGATGCACTGATCCCTTCACCTGTGCCCATGCATCTTTCATTTCCCACTTTTACCATCCAACTGTCTGCTTGCTGTAATGCCCTCCTGTCTTATTTGCCTGCCAACTTCCTCTATGTCTGATCAAGCCAGCTTCCTTTGGCTGTCGTTTTTCCCACAATGCAATATGAATGGAAATATTGACGGGCATATTATTATTTCTCTCGCGTATATCTTTTATTCTGCTGAATGGGAGAAACAAAGCTAACCATTCTCTCTCCATAGTCATCCTCATATGAGAGAGCAACTTATCTGAAACTGCTCCTCAGAAACGACTCATCCGTGAAGAGTTGAGGATTTGAAGAAAAAAAAACCAAAAAAACACCACTCTGGAAACTGTCTTAACGCAAGTGGTCTGGATAGAAAAGATGGATGAACTAGTGTAGTTTCCATTGAGCACAAGGGCTCAATAAATGATCTGATGTGCATGAAAATCATTAGTAACCACATATTGTGGTATTAACAGTCACCAGGGTCGATATCAGTATGAGGTGACAAATTAGCCTCCAAAAGGGGTCTTATTAAGAAATTGCAGTTTTTCTGGTTAAAGTTATGTTCTGTTACAACCTAAAACTATTTACTTATACTCCCCCCCCCCCGTGGGCTACTGTAGGAACATAATGGTGCAAGATGGTGGGTTCTGTAGAAGAGGACCTGCCTGTGGATATAAACAGATAAGAAAGTCACAGTGACTGTCATTTTCAATAACATAAAGATAAATCTCTCAAAAATCCCTTAAATCTAAGATGGTTTAAAATAGACCACAAATGCAAAATACTCCATTAAACCCGATTTGCTCAATAGTTTTGTGGTACCTGCGCAAAAAAAAAACAAAAAACAAAAAAAAAACATAATTACTGTTCAGCTTATTGTTATACAGGGGTTGCTCTGAAATAGGACAGACTTCTGCTCATGTCTGTGCACTCTTACACTGTGCACTATGAAACCTGGAGCCTTTTACAGGTGTCTTCCGGCATGATGGGGGTTTAATATGTGATTGACAGATGTGATTACAGTATGTTTGTTAGGATTAAGATGTTAAGATATGACTATTGCCTTACAAAGTGTCTCTGGCTTTGGTCTGAGATGACAGAGCTGCATAGACATGATATGCATCTAGCATTCAGACATTTCTCTCCTGATGCTTGATTTTTTTTTTTGTGAGACTCGTGTTGTCTTCTTACTGCGCTCTTTAGTACGTAAATGTTCTGTATTAACACACAGATAAACCACAAAACTATATAACAATATGAAAACATGGATTATTAATTCCCATCTATTTATTGCTATATTACACATTGCTGCACAAAACAGCTGGAGATAATTCATTCATTCATTCCTTTTCCAAACCTGCTGCATCCTTTGCAGGGTTGCGTGATAGAGCAGGTCGTCTGGTAACTGAAGGGTTGGCTGTTCGATTCCCGCTCTCTCCTGATCATGTGCCGTTGTGTCCTTGGGCAAAACACTTGACCCAACTTGCCCTTTCATGTTTGAATTTGTGTGAATGATGACCCTGCGATGAACTGGCCACTTGTCCAGCCCCCCCCCGCGCATTCGCTGTAGATAAACTAATCTAAACTTTACAGAGCTGCCTCGTTTCATTCAACACTGCAGTGTTGTTGTTTAACAGCCAAAATCTCATCGTTCCTTGTCCTTCAGCTCATGCATGAACAACACAGCTTGTTTTAAAAGAGCAAACTAGGTCGTCCAAGTTATTTTAATTACACAGATTACTTGTTATTGTTAATAAAACTTATGACTTACTCTGCAATACCACAGTCTCAGAGTTGTAATGCTTTACATGAGTCCTGTGTTACTTTTGATTTACTGACAGACTCTTGTCATACCATACCAAAGAATTTTAGCTGGTCCTAAAAACGTTATCCGACTGTGACTGCTGATCACGGGGAACATGCTGACAGTTCTGTAAAGCAGGGTAAGCCTTAATAATGAGCATACGTCAACGTGGACAATGGCCTGTCTTCTGACGTCTTCACCCACTGGCTTTAACACCGACAAGAAGTACAACTACCCCGCTACATTTTTGATTCCTTCGTCTTACAGTTGCGTTTGTTGTTTTTGGTTTTTTGTGGGCAAAAAAAAAAAAAGTGTGTTGTAACGCAAGTGTTATTGAGCATGTACGAGTAAAATATTTCTGAAAAAATGATTAGTAATGCATTAGTACACTACTGCGTTACAGCAGAGGAATTTGTCACTGTGATGCATTAGTTTTGGAGTTGGAGGTCGGCAGGTGAAATAAAATACAGAAAAGGGAGAGATGAGGAGGAAAAAAGACAGAGGACGAGTGATTATGATGGAGCGGAAGATGGAAAAAGTCAGCGTGTAGAGGAAGGGGAGTGAGGGCAAATGAGGGGGACAAGCATCGTGTTTGGCAGAGTGTGTAAATTCCATCCTTCTCCTTCCGTGTTCCTCGACATTGAGAGGACACGTCAGGTGGGGGCTATCGGGTGCAACACTATATCTTCAAAGTGTGTCATAATTTGCTTCCATACACACAGCTCTTACAATGCACACAGACTGGAATGGGGGGCATCCACAGTAGCCGTCCCAATCACTGCATTTAAGCACGTCATAAATAAATGTAGTAAACCAGCAGGAGAAACCTTTGAAGTGTGTATGTTCCTATTGGCGCCAACACAGCAAATAATCAATCAGAAAGCATTACCCATGTCTGGAATTGGACATACTATGGTGTGTGGATGCACATAAATCATCTTTTTTATTTGCTACAATTTCACATATATGTTTCTGACTTATGTAAATCACACAATGCAGGTGAGTAAAATGTCTATGGCTGACATCATTGAAGTTGTGCAATTCGAACTAACTGGCCTTAACTCACACAAATATTAAATGTAAGGTTTCTGGGTCATTTAAGAGTAGAGTATTAGTAGTGTGACCAAATTAATAAACACTGGTCTTACTATAGTAGCAAGCCAACATATGCTGTGCCCAGAACCATCACATTGCCGAGATACTCCCTTACTCAGTCCTCGACTCAAGCCCAAACCACCAAAGACCAGAACCCCACCCCCACAGACGATACAGACGAACAACGACTGTGGGACTTCACATCCGCACAGGCCCACCCCAGTCAGCAGGGAACTTCTATCAGAAGATCTTATGCTGTTCCTGAACTGTAAGACCTCAGATCCACACAGGCCTCCTCCAGTCAACAGGCCAACACTATTAGAAAACCCTATGCTGTTCCTGTTCTGAGTACTGACAGTCCAAGAAAATATGACTCAAAGACATAAGAAAACCTTAGAGTCATCAACATCCAACAGACCTGATCCGCAGTTCATCTCAAATAACCTACAGTTAAATGTAGGGTTGCTAAATGTAAAATCATGGACTAATAAATGGTAAATGTATTGCACTTATAGAGTGCTTTTCTACATAATTCTGGTGCCCAAAGAGCTTTATGTTGGCCTCACATTCACCCATTCACACACACACACACACACACACATACACACACACACACACACACACACACACACACACACACACACACACCACTGCTGCCATGCAAGGCTCTGCCAGGCTCCACAGTGAGCAATTTAGGGTTCAGTGTCTTGCTCAAGGACACTTCGACATGTGGACGGTTTGGAGGCTTCGAACCGCCAACCCTTCAGCCATTGGACAACTTGCTCTACTAACTGAGCCACAGCCTTCATAATGAATGAACTGACAACTGAAAAAAACCCACACTGTATGTTTCTAGTGGAGATGTGGTTAAACACAGTCATTGGAGTAGCAGCGCTAATAGACCTGTGTCCTCGGAACTACAAACATTATCAGTCAGT
Organism: Gymnapogon annona; assembly: GCA_029814585.1. Classification (NCBI taxonomy): domain Eukaryota; kingdom Metazoa; phylum Chordata; class Actinopteri; order Kurtiformes; family Apogonidae; genus Gymnapogon; species Gymnapogon annona. The sequence continues at coordinate 11,892,258 of JAPTHA010000013.1, forward strand.
CAGACAAAATAGGAATGGTGGTGGACTAGCCGCCATTTTATATACACCATTTATGTGTAGTGATATTGACTTGGAGTGAATTTACGTCTTTTCAATATTTGGCTATCAAGTTTAAAAATCAATTATCACTGCTTGTAATGACAGTATACGAACCACCCAAACACTCACTATTTTTTAAAGAATTCTCAGAGCTGATCTCACTGAGTATCACTAGATGTGAAAGACTAATAATACATGGAGACTTAAACATTCATAGCAAGATGAAAAATGACCAGAAGACTAGAACCACATATAAAGGATCCCACACCCCAACTTGGAAACACCTTTGACTTGGTGTAAACAGCAAGAGTTAACATTGACAAGGTAATCACCATTGTGTGTACTTTGATGACAGCCTTATCTTAACGGAGGCCAGAAGACAGACTGTAGTCCAAAAATGATTATCAGATGACGGAGCTAAAGAAAAGTTTATGAATACAATATGAGTAGCAATGGTAAATGGGCTCCACTTATATAGCACTTTTCTACACGTCATGGTACTCACAGTGCTTTACACTGACTCAAATCTACCCATCCACACACCGGTGGGCAGTTGCTACACCATGTCAGGGCCCACTGGGAGCAATTCAGGATTCAGTGTCTTGCTCAAGGACATTGAACATGTGGACAGTCAGATCCAGGATTCGAACCCTTCGGCCACAGGACGGCCTGCTGTAACGAAATGAGCCACAGCAGTGGTGCCTAACAACCTAAATTGCTCTTTATATATGCAATGTTGCTAAACTTTAACACTGCGTTATTGTCTGTTTTGGATTTTGTTGGTCTATTAAGTGCTAGAAATAAGTCAGTGCCCCCACTACCCTGCAGCCCTCTGTATCAAAATGCAAGGAGCTTGCAGTGTTCTTCAAGGACAAATTAATTTCAGTTAGAATCAGCATCAATTTATGTTGTTTATGGATTTAAATTTATTTATACATTTTGACAGTATCCATGAATTTATACATTTATGAATACTGTCTACGATCCATGTATTGTGACCATGGGAAAATTCACTTGTAAAAAAAACAAAACAAAACAAAAAAAAAATCTCTGCTCGAATAAATCTGTTTCTCAAAGAGAATAAGATATTAGAGGAGTTCCAATCTGGCTTCAGCTCATGGAATAGCACTGAAACCACCCTCATCAAAATAATCAATGACCTCAGAATGAACTCTGATGTCAGGAAGGTCTCACTGCTACTCTTCCTTGACCTCAGGGCCTCAATCGACACAACTGATCATGATAACCTGATAAATTGGCTGTACAAGCTCGTAGGCCTCTCTGACAGTGTGTTGAAGTGGTTCAAAACATATATTAAGGAAAGACAGTATAACGTCAAGGTTGCAGATTATGTGTCCGACAAACAAGACAAATGCTATGGGATTCCTCAATGGAGCTGCGTAGGTCCGCTACTTGTTCTCTTTATATATATGTATGCTACCAGTTGGAGATATTGTTAGCCAACATAATGTTAGTTTACACAGCTACCGGGATGACACAAAAACACACATCTCTGTAGAGCTCAATGACATAACAGCCATCCGCTCCATTACAAAGTCCATCACAACAATAAATCAATGGATGACCGTGAACTTTTTGAAATTCAAGGAAGACAAAATGGAAATCCAACTAATTGTCTCAATACCAAAAAGAAAAATGATGATGAGTAAGATGGGCAAACTTACCTCTTGGATCAAAACCGAAGGAAAAAGTCTTGGAGTCATTATCAGCCCAGACTTAAACTTTAGGTCCCACATAAAGAAAGTCACTGAAACACCATTCTTACACCTCAGAAACATTGAAAGGGTACCGACAAACTGGCCCATGCTTTTATCTCCAGCAGACTTGACCACTGTAATGTTACAGGCCTCCCCAAGAGAAACCACAGAGAGACTTCAGCTGATTTAGAACTCTGCAGCTGGGTTACCAACTAAAACCAAGAGGAGAGAACACTCCAGTGTTGGCTTCACTACACGGTCTACCAGTAACCGACATAATCCATTTTAAGACTCTACTCCTCACTTACAAAGCCTTAAATGGAACAGGACCTAGTTACATTAGAAACTAACTGATCAATTATGTACAAACAACAACACTAATGTCATCCAATGCAGGGTTACTATGGAATACAATTCTGAAGGACAAGAGAGAAGCCAGTCTGCTGAATGTACTGTATTTAAAATCACATTGAAAACTTTTATTTTCATTATCCTTTTGAAAGGAGACAAAAAAATGTTGCTAACCTTGTTCACCGATGTTGTTCATTTTATTGATCGCATTTATTTTTTTTACTATTATCTTGTTGAGCTTTTATTAATTAGTGTGTAATCAAATATGAATGTATTTTTTTTTATTTCACCTGTCTTGAGCCTTTTTATGAAAATGTTATTTTATTCCTTATACATTTTATCTGATGTGAAGCACTTTGGGCTACAATTCTTGTACGAAAGGTGTTATACAAACACACTGTATTATGATCATTAGCATTTTTGTACAGGCAGAGTTTTAGCATTCATTACGCTGCGTGTCCCTTCAATTCACTCCATGTCAGTCATATTTGTAATAAAGGTACACAAGTATGTGTACAAAGAGCTGTACTGAAGCTCTCTGAAATGAATCCTGATTATAAAAAGAACAGAAGCCAAGTGACACAGATGTAATATTCATCAGAGAACAAAACAGTGACAGGCAGATGACAGGCAGCTACTGTTCATCTCTCTGGACACTTCACCCAGTTTCCACGCATTGTTTACACGAAACCTGTCCGTCGGACAAAACAAAGCAGGAGGGAGCGTCACGACACTTTTACAACCTTTTATTGGCTTGTAAGGCTGTCGTTGCATATGCTTTACATGTGCAATAACTGCCTCTGTGTTCTCAAAACGCATTCCACCCATCGCTGGACGAAAACAAAGTGACAGGATGAAATGAAAAGTAATTACAAAAAAGCTCTTCTTTCCAGTGCTGTCAAATCACAATTCCATTTATTATTGCTTTGTCCTTACCTTGGGTATAATGACCCTTCCTTTTCTTTTGGAGAAGCTCTTCACTTTATTAAATGTCTGGCTTGTTACGAGCTTTTATTCCAATCCCCATGCAGCCTCTTTCAGTGCATTAAAACACTTCATAAGTTGAAAACTGCATTTCTTTTTCCCAGCGACATCGCTCAGTGAGCCCGGGACTTTATTCTTTTACGTCTTTTCACTAAGATTTAATTAACTCGATGAGGGCTTGGTGTCCTCTGGATGCTATTACCCAGAGGAAAGATTTCACGCTCAAAAGCTGCAAATGTTTCTTTTTATGCATTTTGATACTATGTAATAACAACAGCTGTTGAATTAATTCAGATGCAATCCCCACCTTGTCCATCCTTCCAGTCATCCATCCATCCATCCATCCATCCTTAAGCGCACACACAGCTAAATATGCTTAATACACATGTGCCTCTAGGTGTGTGCATTAGGTTTTCATTAAAATAAGTAATGGGAGTGGTTCCCCACCCTTAAAATGCCATTAGCTCCTGCTTACTTCCCTACTCCCCCCCGTATCTCCCCTCTTTGCCCTTCCCGATGCAAAGCCAAGCGCAGTGATTAGCTTTATGGAGCGAAGGCTGACGGCAAGGAGGAAAACGCTACAAATGATATTACTTTGAGGCTGAATAAGCATACGACACATGACATTATCATCAGGCCGCGCTGGAGACTTTCAAACCCCCCACACACCCACCCATCCACCCACTGCATGACTGCACGAGCTCTCTCCTGGCTGTCTCCAGCCCGGGCGGTAAATTTACTCATACAAGGCAAGGAGTGAAAGAGGCTCCTTAAGTGTCACGTCAGCAGTACACTTCACTGTGCGAGGACCTCCAGGTTCGACATGGAAAACATATATGAAATTAAATTACCTAGCGACACAGCAGTGATCGTGGGGGGAAATCACGGTGGTGTGTGCATGCGTGTGTGTGTGTGTGTGTGTGTGTGTGTGTGTGCGCGCACGAGGGGAGGTGTCAGGCACAGTTTGATGATCAGGAAAGACAGCCAGGGGCGAAATTATATTAGAATTACAGAAATGACCTTCAATTTGCAGAAAAAAAAAAAAAAAAACGTCTGGGTCTGATGTGAATTTTAGCTTTTCCTTAAATCATTTTGACAGTGAATTTAATGGCTCTTGTCACCTAAAAAACTATTAGACTGACAAAACAGTGCAGAGGTGTGAATCTTCATGATGCTCATTATTCCACCTGACTATGATTTGAGTGAATGCACAATGGGCCTCGTGGCATCTCAATTTATTGCATTGTCAGTTTTCTGGATTAATTTTTATTCAATTAAAGGTGTGGCACTTCATTTGTGTGTGTGTATGTGTGTGTGTGTCAGTTCATAAAAATTTCATAATTACACTTCAGCATATTGTAACCCATGAGGTCAGCGGAGAATCCTGACATTGTCTCCATCCGTTTTTCATAGTCTTTTGATTTGGGCCAAGACAAGAGAACCTGCAATTGCATCCCGGTGTTTCTTCCCCTGATTTGATCTCCTGCAGCTTTAATACACCCATTCAGGTATCTGTCAATTCCATTTTTATTTCCAAAGTGCTCTTGAAAGTCTGACTACCCTTGTTCCTATGTTCTCCACTTCACTTATGTTTCTAGTGTTACAAATGTGCAACATCAGACATAATTAGTTTAGACATGAGAGTTGAATATGAACACATCAACTCCAAGCACACAATCTCTGTTTATAAGAAATCAAAGATGCTGATCACAGGTGAGGAGGAGGAGGAGGAGGAGGAGGAGGAGGAGGAGGAGGAGGAGAAGCAGAAGCAGAAGCAGAAGAAGAAGAAGAAGAAGAAGTATATAATTAATGAGTCTAAAATTAATGAGCATATGTTACATCTGTAGATTTACAGTTCACCTCTCTTGCGATATCTGGACCGTGAAGCCAGGGGTGCATTACCTTGTGCCTCTGTCCACTATTAGCCAAGTATACTCGAGCGTATATGTGTGTGTGTGTGTGTGTGTGTGTGTGTGTGTGTGTGTGTGTGTGTGTGTGTGTGTGTGTGTGTGTGTGT
>JAPTHA010000013.1:11906445-11919817 GCA_029814585.1 Gymnapogon annona
GGGGGGCAGTTGTCTCCTCATTTGCTCTGATGCCTGAATGGATCAAATTGAAAAGTAACCTGGGGTTGGTGGTAATTACATTATTGATGCTACGATTGGTTGCTATAACAGTGTGGCTAACTGCTAGCAGCTAACACTTTGGACAATCTGGACAAACCCAGTTATCCGATAACACCTTTTACTTCAGTGCATTTATCAGACAGCTTTATTTTATGGACAAAAAGGTAACCACCAACATTTTTGAATCATTTTTAAATTCCCTGAAATTAATCTTAAAAAAAAAAAATAAAAAAAAATAGCATGTCGCTACCTTTATATGTCAGAAAGTATTCTGCCGATATATCAGACATGTTTTTGATAGACCACCTGGTTGTTCAAAGTGACAGCTGTAACGGTGTCACAATTTCCCAACGTTGCACAAATGATACATTTCACGTGCTATAGATACATGACGAGAACCAAAGAGATTTTTATTTTTTTTGTATCCAATATTGATACAAAAAAAAAAAAAAATCAACAAAAGATGGCATACTGGACCCCTGAAGATGAAGATAATGGGTTATCAACGAAAGATGCTGCAAACACTTATTTCATTAAACTTGTGGTATTGGGACTGTTTTAATACAGCAAAAACACCAGTAATATCCCACGCGTAACAACCAATGGCAGCCATTCTAACATTTCCCCGTCACTTTTGGGGAGCTATTACTATGTCCGTCTGTGAAACCAGCAGTCAGCCAGTTAAACTCGTTTTCATGAATTGCACTGTGCCAAATTTTGCACCCCCAAATCTGTAATTATACTTGAATAAGATGTTGGGTTTTTTTTTCCAGACATTTACAGAACAGAAACTACACGCAATGAAATGGAATAATCTCCTTCGGCAAGACAGCCTCACATTCCATACCAGCTGGTAACAATGAAATAAAAATTAAAATGTGGACTCTCGGGGCCTAAACATAGACCTAAATGGATCTGAATTCCAGTTATGTTTATCTGAGGCTGAAGTTGAACACGAATAAAATCCTGTGCCACATTTAAGGAGCCAATTCAACTTCAAATCCAGGGAAGATGACAGCTTCATTCTGCAGCGTAAGCATTCTTCACCCAGAAGTGTTGAGGTAGCCCTTTAGAAAAACTCTGCATGCAACCTGTGTGAGTGGATTTCAGATGTACCCACAGTAACAGCCAGTGGGTTGGCTGTTGGATATTTGGCTCACGGGGTACTAGTGGCAAATCATCAATGTTTTCTGCAAAGCTGGTGGTCTGGCAGTTGTTAGTTTGCAAGTTTTACTGACTTACCCTCAAGCTGCATTCATGACATTACCATTCTGGCTCCATTAATGCTGCATTTACTTTCTGCCAAACCTGATAAAGGTTCTTTGTAGGAATGCAAATAATAGGATTGAACAACAATTACTTTTACTGCGGCGAGAGTGCACTTGGGGTAACAGGACTTTGCTTTGGTGAAATAACTTCTCAACCCATTACCTTCATCTTCAGGGCTCCAGTATGCCGTTCACGTTACATAGTAATCCATCAGTAATGTGCACTTGCCAAAGAGGAATTAAGCCTGATGATGTAACCCCGTATTGTAAGACGACTTCGACACATTCATACAACTGCCTAAAATTAAGTACGAGTTCACTAGAAACACTCTTAAAGAGAATTAAATTTGGTGAAAAAAATAAAATACATTTGTGTGTTCGTAGCCACGGAAGCTGATAAGACAGGCGTATTTAGTCAGGGTCTGCTTATATCTTCGGGTGCTCTATCAAAGTTTTCTGTAAAAGGGAAGGTGGTGAAGATGAAAGGAAAGGGGAGGTAGGGGAGAGACTGTAAATGAAGGGAGAGAGGAAGAGGAAATTGGGAAAGCAGGGGGAAAGATATGAGAGGAAAGGAAGTGGTAGTTCATGAAGAGTCGGGTGAATTGATGGGAAGATGGAAAGAGGGATGGATAGAGGGATGGAGGAAGGTGGAGGGAGGAGTGACCGGGCTGGACTCACATGCAGTTCGACCAGTAAGAGCAGCTTGTGTGGCAGCAGGACGACTGTCACCGCTGCCTGCCAACCGTGACCACGCTGGCATCGCCAAGCGTCCACCTGTCACTCAAATCCCTGTTTGTCTAAGTCTCTTTGCAGGCGGACTTGAGAAAGAAGGTGGAGCTCTACACATATTTCAAAAACAAAACAAGCTCATCATTCCACCAGAAGCCCTGTTCTGCATTCTGTCGAGAAAATGAGAAAAGGCTACGTTTAGACCACAGGCAAATGTGTCCAAAATCAGATTATTTTCAAAATAATGCAGACACACACCGAACAGTGTCTGTCTGCATGGTCACCGATTACGTCAGGACCTCTTTAGCGCATGTGGTTGACTTCAGGGTCATATTTACTTCATAGCCAAAACTGAACACACACACATATACACAAACACACACACACATTCCCTGCTGTCGGAACATAGCTTCAGAGACGTGAGGCTCCACCTCCTAAATATGACCGAAGATGGTCTTCCCACAGCTAGTCACAACGATGAGCCTGATGGAGAAGCAGAGTGGGAGTGGAGCCTGCTTGGCTCTTTGCACACAAAGCAACAGTCGGGAGCTTCGTGCATGTGTGTGACTATGTGTGTGTGTGTGTGTGTGTGTGTGTGTGTGTGTCAACAGCGAGGGGTACCATTCTCACAGCCTGTTCTGACCGCCCCGCCATCTGCAGGCATGCCGGGTGCCCGCCTGTTGGCTGTCCTATGCCAGGCACTTTGACGTGGTTGCATGGTAACAGGTCTGAGAGGGTGGCTTGGAGCTGGTCTGGCCAAATGGCATCGGCGTATTGCTGATTTCAGGCCAGATTGGACTTCAGACTCTGGGGAGTTATCAGTAGTGTAAAGACCCCTTTAACGGTCGACGTTTCCTACTTAACGACCGAGGTGGGAAATGTGATGAGAAACGCTGACCTTTAGATACAACTGGTGTTTTTAATAACCCTAACAGTAATTAGGAATTGACACAGAAGCACCATGTCTGATGTTCAGGATGGTCGGTTACAGGAACACCTCTTGGCTGACACTTCAACTGTGGGTGCAACTCACCAATGTTGCCAGATGTGCTATAATGATCAGATTTGTACAAGAGTTTTGTCATCAGTATGTGTCCTCACTAATGCCAAATGTATGTTAATATGGGCATTTTGAAACACAGACTTGTATTCAGTCAAGACGAGGGCCAGGAAATAGAACAGTAATGATATAATAACATTTTATTGCAATAATTGATTGTCTTCTTTTCCTTCATTTTGTTTTGTTTGTTGTAAAGTTTTGCGTTTGTTTTTGTTTTTTTTGTTTTTTTATTCCATGTGCTTCCATGTCATGAAAACAAACCAAATAACTGGTTTGAGTGTTTTATCCACCTTACTGTATCTATAACAACAACAACAACAATAAGACAACAAATAAAACATTGAGATAAACACCACAATATAAACTTGACTAGAATATTGTGTCTTAAGAAACAAAATACATAAATAAAGCAGGAAAGTGATGTCATTTTCTGTTTTAAAGTGTGAAATGGCCTGAGATGGCAAACATTAATAAGAAATCAAAAACTCTCTCTTGGTCTTATTATATTTTTTAAGTCTTTTATATGATTTATAATTGAAACCGTCAAATCACAATCTTTTTTTTTTATGTTTCAGAACAAAGTCAAGTTTTATGATATCAATGAGCGTTTCTTCTGCTCTGTCTGATTTTAATACATTTCCAGGCATGATCTGTATTATAATACTGTCAGTCATTATAATGTAGTAGTATCTCTGACTACAGACACAGAAATGACATTTCCGTCTGAATTGCATAGGAAAAGTCCATTGTGAGATAAAGACCATGTGAGGCCATTGTCGGTCAGGAAGACAGATGTACAAAGCCACAATCCAGAAGGGAAGCAATGACTGTAACAATGTACAGATTTACAAACACAAACCCAGACAAATAAAAATTGACTGATTGAACTCAGTGCACTGAGACTCCACACTAGAATTAGAGGTGCTAGTGGGGAAAGTAGCAATTTCAGTAAACTGCTTCAAAATTACAATGTCCAATTTTCATGCAAAAGGGACATCTTTTTTTGTGTGTGTGTGAAATTCATACACCGCAGGGAAAAGTGGCAGTGGAAGGGAAAACATGACTTATGAGGACATTTAGAGGCTGTCACAACACAGAATGAAGTCTTCCAGAACCCAAAGCACAGATTTTTGTGGACCAGTGGACCGAGACCTAGACCAGTATCATGCATTTATCTGATGTGTTCCAACAAGTAGCAGAATTACATGGGAGAGTGTGTGCGCTGTCCATGGTGCTGAACCCAGCCTCAAATTCATCACTGAGCTGAAAAGTGTTGCATATTTCACAGACTTCGTTTGGTTTAGAAGATGTGATGGAGCCTTCTCATGCTTGCATGAAAGTCCTCGTTCATTAAACTCCTGCCTGGAGTCTTGGAATATCATCTGGAAACATCAGCCTCCTGACTCCTCTGTGACGTTGCTATACAAACCAGACATTTTAGTGCAGCTGGTGCTGTACAATGAAGTGGTTTTCCACAGCAACTCAAGATTTGGGGTTGATATGCTCCTATAACACTCTCTACCAGCATTTCTTTTTGTACTTTTTTTCTCACCTATCATGTACATTTAACACCCATAGAAAATGACTGTTTCATCCTGATGCATCCTTTACTTTACAATGTACGTTAATGCTGTGCTTTCCCCCCCCAGTATTAAAGATAGAACACCCATATTCTAAATACATTTGTAAAATTATTTTGGAAATTGTGATAAGATGTATTATTTGTATATTATTTTTTAGGTTTTCAAGTCTTACCAGTATTAAACATGACACAGAACAATGTAGAATTGTAGCAACATCATTATATACTGTTTATGTCAACAGTTTTCAACATTCTATCAGGAAATTCATATTGGCTATTTCTTTCCATTTCTAACTATTATGTTCAACCGAAAAAGAGCACAGTAGGTTTAATTATGTGCGGTTATCACTTACATCTGCCTCTTTGTGTGCCGCAATGCAAGCCAGACAATGCCTAGCTGATGCAAGAAGAGTTGATACAGACAGTAGACATGTATGACTCTCATAACCATATCGAGCACAGAATAGGGATAAAGGGAAGTATATTAACAATCGCAAAAACACTGTTCTAACATTTCTGAGATGGTAATTCCTGCAAACAATACAGTACATTTCCAAGACAAGCTTTTCACTGCATGTCGTGAGAGAATTCAGACAGTAACACGGACCCATAGAAGGAAAATATCTCAATCTTAATTCTAGTTCAAAGGACAAGTACAATGAGGTAGAGCTTAACTTAAGCATGGGATTCATGTTACCAGCACCGTGGAGACATAATACTGAGTTGTTGTTGAACTCAAACAGATTTGAACGGAGCTTTACTTGTTGAACTGAATTCTATGAGTCCGAAGCGCTGAGGGTCCTGAACAAATCCTCTGCAGATCACATTAAACAACTTTTATTTTATTTCTCTCTAGCCTATCACCTCATTTTTTTTTAGAATATAAGAGCGAATCGACCTTTTTCAGAGCGTTTCCATCTCTCCGATGCATAGCCAATTGTAATTCAATGCAGGCTAAATCAGACGTGAACAGTATTAGCTTAGAAGAGATAAGGCCAAATCTAGTCTTGTGCAGCGAACAAGCGAGAACACAATTTCTTTTTCCATTCACAAACAAAATGAGACTCTCTTGAAAATCTCTTCCCCTCACTGGCTCGCCGAAATGCGCGCACACAACCACACACATACAGTGAGTAGCTGCCTAAAAATAAAATAAGATAGCGAAACAGTGGCTCAATCATCCATGACTCAATTTTACTCAGCAGCGCCACAGGAAAATTAATTGCACTAATTGAGTAACAGAGTTCATCAAACTGGTATTCTCATTTTCCACATTCATTAGGCACTCTCTTTGTGAGAGCATCCCTGAGGTGATGCTGCGTGTACGGCAGCTGAGGAGAAACCAATGTCGACAACCCAGCCAATTGGACTCGACTCATAAGCATCTGCAGCTGAAACACTATATTATATAAATGCACGCGCACACACACACACACACACACACACACACACACACACACACACACACACACACAAACACTGTATGTGATAGATAAATGACACATGTCCCTCACATCTCTTTGAAAGCCAACTGTTGCAAAAAAAAAAAAAAAAATGTACATCCGGACGTGAACAGCCAGTCTTTGTCATTCTTTTTTTTTTGCCTTTTCCCTACACTAAACTATAGCAAGCATACACACATTATAGCAGCATTTGCACCATATGTCATATTTATAGAGAGTTGGAGCTAATCCCCACTGTCAGCTCTCTTGCTGAGGATTTCCTTAGCAATGGATTTCACACCAGTTGTGCGCTTGTGTTTGCGGCTCCATAAGTGTGTATGTGTGAGTGACGGCGGCGGCCAGGCTCCAAACTCAATTACAATGCGAGCAGAGAAGCAACAACACTGACAAGACTGAAGAAACCCACAAACAAGGGTTTCCCCACTGGTGTTTGAAGCAACTACATTGACGTTTGTGTATGTTCTCTGCACGTGTGTATTGCAGACGCATGGGCTGCTGTACTGCCGATCTGTGTCGGGGCTCGCAAAGTGCTTATGCACATACACAAATAGATGTACACACATGCCGACTCCACCGTCTGCAGCTTCCATCTGCACTGCAAAAAAAAAAAATCGCCCTCAAGCAGAAATGGAAAGCACAGAGAATGAGGAGACTCCGTGAAATATGTCTCCCGAAGCATACTATTTCAACCTCAAGTGACACCATTTGGGGTTAAATTTGAGCCATGTCTGAAGTAATGTGGTGATATTGTGTTGCAGCCTCGTGTTGAAAAGAGAAACTGCAAAAACGTTCCCTTTTAAAATGAAGTCTAATGGATGTATTTTGTCTGTATCTATCTGCAGTTACGAGCCAAGCTGAAGTGAAAGAGCCATGGCGGGTTAAGTTTTCATGAAAAGGGTGGATTTTATAGAAAGATGACTTGAACAATCCAACTTAATTTATACTGTTCGTCAATTCTGTCTAAGAGATATTACTCATACAATACATGTGATACCCTATACGATCAGAGACCAAATACCACATGATGTCTGTGAAGGCTACAAATTGTGGTAAAATTAAAAATGTAATACCGCTAAGACAATAATATGGTTTTGTCAATGATATAATAATAATAATAAAATAATAATAATAATAATATCCAACGGTTGAGACCCTGTTTTGTCCATATTTTCACAACAGTACTGGAAATTTTTCAAACTGAGCAAGGGAATAAATGTTCAGATCAGAAAAATATTTTCTCAAGTTTAGTCTTAAATTAACAGTTTATTCAAAGAAGTTTCCTTCTTTTTCTACTTTGCTCAAATGTCCCGCCACGTACTACGATACTGAAACATTAAATACATTGCATTAAATCTGAAAAATTGGGGAAGTTGGTTGGTGCTGATAAAAACAGACACAATATTTTTGACTTGGATGAAATTCCAGTTTTGCGGCACAGAAGTGGATCATGAGGGTTTCTCTGGTGGGTGAATGCTACGACCCTGACATCCACTGGTAGCTCATTTGCATTAAACAGAACTCCACATTAGACATTATATCAAACAGCTCACACCCCCACATTAGTCCTGCACTTGTGTGTGTGTGTGTGTGTGTTCAATGAGCACATTAACGTATAATGTGGTGAACACACAGGTGATGAGGCATTGAGTTATGGATGAAAAAAAAAAAATCTGATCCACATGGAGGGGGTGGGGGGTGTTGCGGAGGAAGCGGCGGGGAGTTACAGCTCCTCACTGATCTGCTCCAGACCCATGAGGAGGATCTGAGCTGCAAGTAACCACTTCCCCATATCGACTGTGGTTAAAGCTGCTCGACCCCAGTCACTCATCCTGAGAGTGTGGCTGAAAACACCAGCACACGTCCCAACATACACCTCTGTATGCGTCTGGAATTGTCCAGCTGTGTATCTTTATTTCTCCTGGCATCCTTTTAAGATTCATCTCTGAGTGTTGTACTACCTGATGTGCTGCCAAATACAACAGGGACCCCGGCGTCATAGAACCAAACTACAAAGGTGACTCAAAGGGGACTCGCTAATGACAACACCCTGCTAGCTGTCACTCCAAATTCCTCGAAACCCCTTGACCCCCACCACCACACACCAATCCCCTTAATCTGTGTGGCCCAGGACTTCTTGATGCGCTAGCTGAAGTTCTCCAGCTAATTGCTTTGAGGCTGAGGCTCTGCGCTTAAGAGACCACGGCAGTAAAGATTATGGGTTAGTAACAAGGTGAGGATGGGATGGGACATACAGCAGGTATTTGTAGGTGTTTTCATGTGACCTTGTGGTCAAATGAACAGTAAACCGTGTGGTTGTAGGCGTAGGCATATACATTCTGGGCATTTAGAAATAGGAAAATAGCATTCATGATCAGACAAACAACCAAGAAGCAAGTGCGACACTCAATGGAGGACCCTCAAGGCCAGCAAGGCCTTCTCTGCTGGCCTAAACATAATCAGGAATATATATTTTTTCCTATACTCTTCATTTTATAACTTTCCAAAGTTGGTTGCTAAACTTCCAACCCCAGGTGGAGATTTAGAGGGCAGGGTTTATGTTAGAGTTTTTATCCAATCATTATTCACTATTATGTGTTGCCAGGGTCCAAAATCTGCCTCTAGGCCTTCATAAGCAACAGTTCTGGCACATGGAACTGTTGCTTCTGTTGAATGAGAACAGACCTGTGTCATTAACCAATCAGCGTCAAGTTTGGCTTCACTGGGGCCAGCTAGCAGGCCTACAGCATCAGTGCATGCACATCTGTCGATACGCGATAGAGAGAGGCGGAGCAATGCAAAGCTGTGCAGACAAACCTGAGCAGGCACGTCAATGTAATAAACAGGAAATAAGGAAATGGATCGTTTGTGTAGCGCGACAAGTAGTTTTAGTTTTTTCAAGCCACAATGGCTGAAGGAGGCGAAGATATCGATTCCGCTCGCAGATTTAGTTACAACACCATTCTCATGAAAAACTACACACTATAAAGAGAGGCCAGCCGACCGTTAGCAAGAATGACTCACAGGAAAAAGGATTTATCCAACACTTTCAATGTGATAACTACGAATGGTACCCCTCGGTAGCAGGCTCCGAAAAGTAAGTTAATATTATTATCAAAAATATATTATTAATGAATATGAATAGTAAGGTATTGTGGGTAGATAGCCATGCTGGCAGACGCCACCGGCAACCTTGCCACCAGTGGACATAGGGTCCTTTATCAGTGTCTTTTATTTCTCTGTTATTAGTCTACTGAGGAGACAAGTGTAACTCTGTTGTACTTGACTTTATGTTCAGGTGATGCAGTTCTATGTGTTTTGGTCTAAATGCATCATGTGTAGGGACATGGATCAAAATTATGGTTTTAAGAGGTGGATTAAGTCGGGTAGGACATCACTGCTGGCCCAGGTCTGAAAGGCACGGCCCGCCACTGGTGATACTTTACTGTGAACTCAGGTAAGAGTGATTATTGAAAAATAATAAAAGCACAACCCTACAGCAGTAAACCACATGGAAACGGTTGTGTTTATCAAAATAAAATAAAATAAAATAAAAAAATATTGTTCACATTGTTTTGTGTAGTAGAGGACAATTTCATCTGGGAGCCTCTGGTCGATGCCTGAAGGCAGGACTCATCAATGCTTTTTCTTTTTTTTTTTTGTATTATTTGCATTATTTATATATTTATTTAGCTAATTAATTTAATGCTGTGAATAAAATTAATTGGTAAATCAGTCAGTTATCTATACATTTGCATTTACACTCAGTAGAGTGAAATAAAAAAAAACAAATAAAAAACTGGGATTCAGATTTTTCACCTTTAACGCCCAACATTTCCATGCCAGTGTTCCAATGCAGATGAGTCGCTATTGCACTGATAGATAAGAATGTTCAGGTTACATGAACAGCCTGAAAAGATGATAAAAGCTGGCATGGACTAAGGGTTAATGAAAACACAAATCATGTCCTTTTTTATTTTATATACTTTAAATTGCTCCAGAGTCTGAGAAATAAAGGTTCTAGTCGATGACAATAATGTGAAGTTTCTCGTAAATCCTTTGAAATAAATACTGAGTGTATTTTTCCGTGGCCTTGGGTTAACACGGCAGAGACATCACTAAACCACTGATGCTTTCTGTTACCCACAATGCCATTCTTCAGTGGACTCAGCTCATGCTGGGCTCTTCAGGCTGACTGATCAAAGCTCTGACCTCTTTGGTGGAGGGATGTGACGGTCCTGACTCCGCCCACATAATTAAACATTCTTAAGAAAGCAGCTGCTCTCTACATGTCTTTACATACATCTTCACATCTTCCACGCCACGTCTCCAGCTCGGAGCCCCCCACACCCCCAGGTCTCATCCTCGTCTTTATGTAAGCCGAGTGGAATAATCACCTGTTATGCTCCCTGACAAAACACCAAAGCGGGTGTGAAGGCAACATGAAGAGTGAGCCACCGGAGTGTGAAATTTATCTATCAACCAATCTCATGCCCTGGCTGAGAGCACTGTGCTTGACACAGTTTGGCACGCCGTTTACCGAGGCACCTCGAACCTGGATCACAGCGGCCGCACACAGCTGAAAAACCTCACACAGCTCAAAAGAACTACTTCTGTTTGAAAAGTATTGTTATGACCCGTGGTCATTTGTGGGGTTTTTTTGTTTTTGGTTTTGTACCATGTCTCCTCCTGGACACAGGCTGGAGTTTTTCTTTGCGTGTTGGACTGCCTGTGTTCCAGGTAGTGTTGTAGTACTTGAGATCGGTCTTGGTCCCGAGACCTGTCTTAAGACCACTTTTTAAGGGTCTCGATCACGTCTTGGAATCGAAGGTATTTTTACTCTGTCTTGTTTCGGTCTCGGACAGGGTGGATTTTTGGGGATTTTTGATCAAGACCGGTCGACACAGGCTAGTGATAAGTGATCTGTGATAAGTGAGAAAAGTAGAATGTGGGCTCGTGTCTTCCAGTCACGGAGTATTTGTGACATGCGCAGTGACACGCCCCCTGTACACAGAGAGTGGATGAAGGCGACTGGAGATTTTGCGCCCCCGGGGAAACTAGCCATTAAAAATGTCGGCAAACTCATCAGTCATTAAGTTTGGTTTCCAAAACCATAGGACTTTATCTGCAAAACGACATGCAAGGGAAAACATTCTGCAGGGTGCAAATTCTGCGGGGCTCAACTCACAGAAACCGCTGGGACAACGTCAAACTTTTTTTATTGTCACATTGAGAGGAAGCATAAAGACAGGTAAATTAACGGTTAGCTACTGGGAAAGTTAAAATCAGAAAATTTCAACACCCCATTTTAAGACATTGTGTGAAAATAAGCTCTTTTCTTCCCATAATCGTTTTTGCTAACGTTCAGAGCAGTGACTTTATATTACAGCCAAATTAGCTTGTGTAGCATTGTCCAAAACAAGATAACAGAGTAACAATGAACCCGTCAGGTATTAGCCGAGGCCACTGCTGTTACTTGGGAGGTTCTTATGCAATGGAAACGCTGTTCACTGCACCAGTAAATGGGACCAGTGGGACATATTTCTGGTCTCTAGCATCCTCCACATTGGTGCTTCAGCTGCACAAAGTTGATCGTTTGGCTCAGCAGTGAGCTAGAAAGCTAATGCTGTGCTAGCTAGATCAAAGTCAATAACACTGAATGAGTATGTTCATCAAATTTGTTTGATAAAATATACTGTAAAAGAAAAAAAAAGACAAAGACTCAGAAAAAAGTAATGCTAAAAAATTAAAGATTGCTTAAAAGCAGTATTTCAAAGTGAATTTTGATTTCATTCATTTTTAAAAAATGAATATATATGAACTATGTAGTGATGCATGATGTGTTTCTCTGGCTTCTATAACTTGTTGCTTATTTGTACTCAGCACATATTTGTTATATGTAATGTTTGAATCTTCTGAGAATTCTCTCTTGGTATTGGTTAATTGTAAATCCTCCTCAATTTCAGGTTCTTGGAGTACTTGTAAAAGCAAACTTAAATAAAAAAAAAGACACTGGTCATTTTGTTTTGTTTTGTTATGACCTTTCTGATATATACAGTCTTGGTCTTGTCTTGGTGTCGACCTCCAAATGTCTTGGTCTTGTCTTGGTCTCAATACTCTCTAGTCTCGACAATGTCTTGGTCTCGGTCGATGTGGTCTTGACGACAACACTAGCTCCAGGTGGAGGACCCTGATTGGCTGCAGCAGAGTTTTTAAGGAGGAAGAAGACACCCTTCAGTCCCCTTCGGGTTCTCCTTCTTTCTGCGGCCAGCTGGGACTCTGGGAGGTTTGGATAAAATATTGATCTCTGTGTGAGAACCTTGGAAATTTCTGTAAATAGATTGATCTTTTGGTATTTTTGTATTTTAATGATAAAGAGTAAGCTTTGTAGGGGAGGGAAGCCATTGTTTTCTCCTGTTTTGTAAGGTAGTTTAGGGACTGTTCTTTTGTTTAAGTAGTTAAGAGAGTATTTCAGTTTTAAAGCCATTTTGTAGTTTTGGCCAAGCCCTGCCTGACAAAAATTAAAATTGAATTGGATTTTTCATTTGCACATTGTTCGTGAATTGGGAAACAGACAGGAGAAGGGGCAACTTTATGTTATGCACTAGTTCCCCTAGTCTGGGGTGTAACAGTATTTAGCCACAACACATAATTATATGTGAATGAACATTTGGCAAGTTGATGTTTTAAGATGATAATCAAGAAGAAGAAGAAAAATATTTCAAAAATAATATAAAGATCCAAGGAATATCTACCATTGAGCAGAATTATATACATACCTCCTTAAAGTAATACTAACAAGCCTCCAACCTCCAACTATCAACTAAACCTACAAAGGTAATCATATTTGCATCACAAAATTCTTGGAAATTCAGTTCAGTTTTCAACATCGAAATTTCTATAAACATTTTATATTACATAGGAAACACATATTTTCTAACAATTCTCCAGATGCACTTTGATGTGTTCACACTATATTCTGTGTATGAACGTGAAGAAAACCCTCGAGTTGCCTTACATTCTATTAATAAGTAAAGGTATCCATAGGATATTTTGTACTAGGGCATTAACAGAGATGCCGACAAGTCGACTCCCGTAGTACAAGTCGACTTAAATAATGGAGGAGTCGACAAGTTGCATGTTATTCTTTCTCTCCCTCTCGATGTGGTTGTGTATTGAGTGCAGACTCTGCCTCTGATTCGCTTAAGCAGAC
>JAPTHA010000013.1:11921245-11932555 GCA_029814585.1 Gymnapogon annona
TATTATTATTATTATTATTATTATTATTATTATTATAAATGGGATGTGTACTCTGTGTGTGTATGTGTGTGTGCACATTTCGAACATCACACAAAAAGGCTGACTACTACAATTTGTCATATTCATGTATTTTTGAACCAGTGCATGTAATGTGGTGCATTAATAGCACTGATTGTTTGGGACTAATCACCAATTTTATAATACACCGACACAAACACACACACACACAACCACTGGCCAATTGCATTTCTATGGACTATATCATAAAATCATCATTGGAGAGGGTTACCTAACAACAGATAAACATTAGAGCCATGTTGTCTTAATGTTTAAACTGTTCAATTTTCTGTGCGGAACCAGGAGTTTACCAAGAGTGATGGAATGAAGTATATCTGAGGATCTACAGCCTGCCGTTCCACACAAGCCAATGCAAGAGCTATTATCAGGTGGATTTAACCTGTAACGTTCATCCCCCCCCCCGGGAAGCACAACCTTTAACATTAATTTCAAAAGGTGTACACCTTGTATTTTGTGTGTTTAACATATGGTGGAATCACAACATGTAAATATCAGTTTACACCATGAGAGACTAACCCTAAAACTGGCCTGAAGGATGTAAATGAACCTGCCGAATGTTAATTGAATGTATAATTATTGTACGTATAAAATAAAACCTTAAATATTACCATAACCATATTAAATTGACTTTTTTTCAAATTTAGTAAATAATTTCATGTTTTTGAATTTGCCGAATACATTTGACCGATTTTATATAAATTTCAAATTATGAAATGTTCTAGAAAAAGTTTTGGTTCAATTACACAATAATGTTGATACATATTCAGGTTTTTTTTTCCCCATTTGGAGCAGGATATCTGCTTTACGTTCACTCTGTAGTAATTCATGTTTCTTCATCTCACTGAAGACCACTTGCAAAAACATCATTACATGAGGACAAGAACAAATCTTTAAACCTCCAATAACAACACAGCTCCGGGTCACTTCATCATCAAAGACACCAGGAGGTAAACATAGTTAGACCAAAACAAACAAATAACATCAGGAAATGTTGTATAAATTACAGGATAAAAAAAGAGCATTATATATTGTACTTTATTTTTATTATTTTTAAACGGATATTTATGTCAAAAATTGATGCTAAAGGAGCTACCTGATGGGTTAGCTCAGTTGATAAGGCACCGGGCCGGTGCATAGGGGACTCGGGTCCGAGCATGAGTGTCAAGTGGGTTGTGTCAGGAAGGGTATCCGACATAAAAACTCCTGCCAAATCAAATATGCGAATTGGACTCTCTGCGGTGACCCCAAAAGAGAAAAAGCTGAAAGAAATCATCATGGAGCTACTGTTGGAATTTGTTTTTGGATTTTTAGTCTCATATACAAACTACAAAATGTCATGGCCATATGTCTCATACTTTGCAGGGTTTGTTTTGAAAGGGTTGACAGTTTTATGCAAATATCATCATTTCAGTCACTGTTTGTCAAATATTATCTTAACAAAGCAACTAAATGAGTGAAGAATAAAAAAACAAAACTAAAACATCTAACTCTGGCTGTGACGGCTACTCCGTATTAAAGGGTTCGGTTACTTCCATTTTTAAACTAGTTGAGTGTAAAACTGGCGTTCCTTCATTGACTCATTCTACCCAGTGTCACTTTTTACAGTGTATAACATTTTTCACGGGTATCTGTGTGTTGTATCAGGGGACTGTATTAAGTGTGACAAGCAGGAGTGTATGCGTTTGTGCGTCTTTGTTCCATGTGTGTGGCTGTCAAAGATACGGACAGGCACACTTGTTCTTTTATGAGTGGACCTAACGGAGCTCCGCTGGGACACCGTGTCAAAAACAGAAAGACTCAAATTGCCTTTATCTCCTTCTGACTGGTGTGCAAATTTCACCTTAACTTTTGAAATCCAGAGGAAAAAAAGAAAAAAGAAAAAGAAACCACCTTTGTCTTTGCGGCACTTCATCACCAAAGCCTCTGAGGACAAACCTATTTACAGCCTGAAAAGCAACAAAACAACATTATCAGCTCCACTGAAAGTTCATGGTGTGGGTCACGTCACACAAATGCATCGTAAGAACATCAGATGCACCAAGGGAGTCGTGGTTGAGAAAAGGCTTCTGAGACACTTAACACGGGGGGGTGAAAGCTACTGATTATTTACCACAGCAATAACCAGATGTGTGTGTGTGTGTGTGTGTTGTACATGTTAAAGTCTGTGAGAAAAGATCCTGTATCTCAATGAGAACCTACCTCAAAGAACAGAATGACATGTTCTTACAGTGTAATAACAGGACAAACACTCATAACCAGATAAATTACGTACTTTGTTGAAACGCATGTTTCAATAAAATAATTCTGGCCCAAAACCAGGCTTAAAAAATGGTAATAAATGCTGAAATTAATGGGTGATGTAATAGTAATGAGTAGTTAAGCATTTACCATTTTATTTCCATGTAACACAGCACTGCATATTAGTATGTGCAGAATTAGTTTGAAGTAACAATGAATGTGAGGGATATAATTATGAAGCTGAATTGAAAAAAGTCAATAGCAAAACATTTGTGGAAGTAATAGCAATGTTGTTATTATAATATATGCGAATGATGATTACTATGCGGTGATATGATTATATGAAACTGCTGACCTATGTAGGTTGCAAAATCACATATTATTTGATACTGGACTGGACAGATGTGCGTGCTACGTTCAAGTTCATTGTTTGGTGATGTTTGTAGTGGAGTTATGAGGTATATATTTACACTGACGATAAAATGTAACCAATAACTAAAAACATAGAAGCAAATTGGTTTCATACATGTGTGTTAAAGCTACAATGTTTGTATCATTGGGCCAAACTCTCATGATTAACTTTCAGCATATTTTAAACCAACAGATTTGATATGAAAGAAGACTGCTGTTGAGGCTTTTAGGCTGTCAAAAATGTGCTTTTTAGCCAATCTGGTGTTGCTAGATGGGTAGGAGGGTCATATCGTTGATTGACAGCTGTGATTATCAATGGCTGATCACTAAACCAACCTGGATCCTACTGCTGTGATCCATGTTTTGATACTGTTCCTTCAAAATACTGGAGTCATCACAGTGTGAAACAACATCAGGATCATCTGTATTTATGTTTGTTTGTTTTTTTTTTAGCTGGATGAAGAAAAAGCTGCAGAAGGAAAGATGGTTTTGTTAGTAGTAGTAGTATTGTTGTTGCTATTATCATCATTATTATCATGATCATACAATGTTGTCTAAATCCAGGGATGAGAACATGAGTATTTACAGTGAGACTGTGCATGTGTTTACTTCTGTGTATTTACAAAGTGGATTCGCTTGGTGTGACTTCTGGTAAAACCGAGTCATGATTTAATGAGCATTGGAAAATGTCGTTTCCAAAGCGACAACATATAAATATAAAACATACTTGCATTTATAGTGTTTCAGCCTTGCCTTACAGTAAGTGCTTGTAGTAATAATAAATCTGAGGTGGGGATTGAACCTTCAGTCCTGCAGTTTGGGACAATCCACTCAACCTTTTGTGCCTCGGGCATCCACAGTATAATCCACTTATTAACACATAAAACACCCCTTATGGAATGTTGTCAAGGTTAATAAAACCTCAATAAAAATTACACGCAGCTACAACGACTTAGCAGTGGAGCACAAAGAGGGACTGAGAACATCACTAACTTTAATAGCGAAATAATAGTTTGGATTTTCTACTCAAAGTGTACCTGGACTTACCTTTTATGTCATAGAAATACAGACAAAGCTGCTCAACCTTATCTTTTCTCATAAGCTTGTCAGATGCTAAACATTGTCTCCTTCAATCATTAATGTAGTCAGACGGGCCGTAACGCCAGCAGGTCAAAATATGAACAGACTCTGAGCATCTGAAAATACATTTTCAGACTTCTTAACCTCCTGAAGCTGAACCGCTGAGAAAACTCCAAACTAACCTCCAAACTAAATGCACCTCCACAAAACACTAAATCGAGTCTTGAGATGTCTCCAAAGTACCAATCAGTGACTATCTTTGCTCGCACAGCCGTTCCAACCGTTCTGTGCCTTGGTACCGCAGTGGAGTTGATATAAAGGGGTCCATCTCAGCCCCCCTCCTCCAGTCCATTGGTCAAGTTGGGGGCAAAAGTTCACCGCCGTCAGCTGTGAACTGATGGCAGACGTTTTTCAAGCTTTTGGGCCAATATGGAGGGAATCATCGTCCGTCTGTGTGGCAGCAGCGGTGGTATCTTTGGTAGCAGTGGGGAGAGGGAGGGGGGGTTATTAACCATTCCACACATGCTCCCACTGTCTCTACTGTGGGAGCCTTAACATCAGGAGAGAATGAGTAAAAGATTTCCACCTTGGTATTACTTTTCCTATTTTTTTTTTATTCCATCTCCCTTGTTCCCTTTCCACCGTCTCTTCCAAACACCTCGTCTCTCTATCGCCCTTATGGGGAGGAGGGAGTGTTTTAATTCTCCCCTCTTTGACTTTGAATTAATGTACCACGTTGAAACTGGCAGAGACAGGAAGTGTATCTCACCTGCTCTGAACCCTGCTCCTCTTGATGGCGTTTGATTTTAAAGACATGTCTTGATGTTGCGGAGTCACAGGGGACAACTTTTATATTTTACCAGGCACCTTGGGGTTAGTGGGAAAACATCACTCGGGTTTCTGGTTCTGAAACTTCATGCTGGGGAAAATGAAATCTCAAAAGAGAATCTTAGGGGGAGGGGGGAGGGAATTGCTCAAATTTAATTCCTTCATTTGATTCAGTTATCCGGATAATCATGCCAAAAGTTGTCATGTTGGATTTTTCCACTTGGTTAGAGTAACTCCCACTCCTACTTCTGCATCCAGCATCACCCAGTCAGATAGCGCCCTTCTTTCATTGAAATCTCATGTACAGCCTTTGCAATATGTCCTGAAAAAGCAACTTCATAGATGATGCCCTCAAAGTATAAAGATCTACTTTCAAACCTGAGTCTGTCATCAGCTTCACTGGCAACAGCTTCGCCCTATAAAAATGCTATCTCGCCATCCACTCGGTTACACCTCAAGGATGGACTTGAAATCAATTTTCTCCTCTTGGCCTCTTTTTTGATATCCTTTCTCCTCGGCTGCATCTTCTGTCTGCTCCTCTGAACCGTTTGTGAAGCACTGAAGTTCACTCCGGGATTTGAAGTTTGGGGTGTGTGTGTGTGTGTGTGTGTGTGTTTGGAATATTTCGTATTTTAAAAGGCAACTTTCTATTGGATTCCTGGTTTGAAATGACAAACTCCAATGACCTTTGCAGTTTGGTCTGTATCGCTAAACGCTGGCTGTAGAAAATTACAAAGTCAGAAACACAGTCCCAAAGAGAAAAGGAAGTTAAAACACTACTTGCTGCAGATAATTTGATTCCCACACCTTATCTTCGGTATAAAAAAAAAAAGAAGTATTTTCCATTTATATACCAAACAACAAATAGAAAGGGTGAAACAATGAAATGAAAGTTCTACTTTTCTACTTCTAGAGGTTTCTTGTTAGCAGCTTTGTGCTAGCT
Source organism: Gymnapogon annona (assembly GCA_029814585.1). Taxonomy (NCBI): domain Eukaryota; kingdom Metazoa; phylum Chordata; class Actinopteri; order Kurtiformes; family Apogonidae; genus Gymnapogon; species Gymnapogon annona. Next base: position 11,926,824 of record JAPTHA010000013.1, read on the forward strand.
CAGCCTGATGCAGATTTCAAAGACAATGAACAAAAATAGTTCCATGTGTTTGGAAGGGGAAAACTAATACAATGAAGTATTAAACTGTCTTCCCTGAGGCGCTGGCTTTGCGATCCCTCACAAATTTAAAAGCTCAGTATGAGAGCGAAAGAATCTGCCTTTGACAGCAACGTAGAGCCTCATTAACTCTGCAAATGATGCAGCCAACATCCCACATTCAAAAGAAATATATAAATGACTTGTCGCCATTGAGTACTCACAGGGATGCTCTTTGCCATTGAAAAGATAAGGCCATGTCCGGCGAGCTTCAAATTCAAAATAGATCGAAGTGGAGAAAATGGGCTGACGGTGTATTGATAGCCACCCCTGTGCAACCTGGATTAGGGTGACTCTGCTTTGACAGGGACATCAGAAGGGCCAACCAAGGGCACCACTTAATGCTGCGTAGCTAATCACCTCCAAATCGACCAGGGGCCTTCTGTGTGTGTGTGTGTGTGTGTGTGTGTGTGTGTGTGTGTGTGTGTGTGTGTGCTTACAAGCTAATGTGAAAGAGCTAGAATCACCCCCCCTTAAAAAAAAAAAAAAAGAAAAAACCTGTAAGCGTGGGTGTGTGCAAATATCCATCAAGTCAAACTGCTCAGTAATTAGACAAAAATGAAAGCTGCAGCGAGGTTAAAATGTTTGGCAGGTATTAATTAATTGCTGATTGAAACACGGGGAGTATGGAGGTCAGTTCATTTCCTCACTGTTATCTGTAGCACACAGAAAGGTGATTACAATTGTCATGTAAAATAGATGGTTTTGATTGGCACCGCTATCAGTACATTGAAGAGTGACTGCTGTTAAAAACATGGTTATTGGGTAAAAAATTAAAAAATAAAAAGCTCCAGAAGGAAACAAGTTCTTTAGGGATAATTATCAACTCTGTCATTAATCAGTCAGGACATTGACAGCCAATGTTTTGATGTCAGTAAGTGTATGAGAAGTACAAATACAGGCTCTGCAGAAGATATATGATTTATTGTTATAAATGGCATTAATAGTACTTTTATTGATGAACCTTGCACTTGTAAATTTCCTAGGACTAGTCTTGTCTGAAATGCAAAGAGCACAACAGGGTTGTCGAGATGATCACCATCCTATCCAAAAGGTTACATTTTGTAGTCATTTTTGACTAAAGATTTAACACTGTTGCACTAAACAAATGGCCAAGAAGCATTACGTTCCAACAACTTAGATGCGAATGATCCAATCTTTCCTATGTCCTGGACACATAAGAATCCAGGCCTGAACCCAATTACGTGATAATACTGGGGAATAGTCCACCATATTGGGTCTCACTGTTGTACAGTGGTTTGTATTATTGCCTCACGGCAAGAAATTTCCAGATAGAATTCCCATTTGGCTGTTCTGTCAGGAGGTCTTGTGTCCATGCAGCACTGGTGAACTCCAGTTCCAGCGCCCCCCAAAAATCCTGAGACTGAATTTGACAATAAAAGTATAATAAAAATTGTACATTTGAATATAAATGACGTTCCAAAACTGAAAAATAAATGATCTATATAAATGATCCTACAATTGATATAAAGTGATATGAAATAGTGTTCTCTACTTCCAAAAAGTTGACGCGAGAACCAATTACGTGTTCAACATTGATTCTAATGTGACTAATTTGTATATGTTTTTTTAACTCTTAACTTGCATTATGTCAGTGGTGACCCATTCAAGGCATGATATTTTGGCATTTAGCATTTTATAGGAATGTTCTAGTATAGTATTAAAGAGATTTGACACTGTCCACTCATTGACATTATTATATCATTATTGCTTTATAATATATATATATATACACACACACTACTAACGTGTCTTATCTACATTTGGGCTGAAATACCTCATTGAAGTGACAGACTAGTATGAATTCAGAGACGTCCCAGTTGCCGTTGCCTTGAAATGACTTTAGAGTAAATTCCAGACTTAAAGGATAAGGAACCAGTTAGTCAGTAGTAACGTGGGCAGGAAGTAGATACAAATTTTACACCTATGGGCTGAGCGTTTCACTTTTCATCTCCAGATGACACGAAGTAATTAATGTGAACATGAAGGTGGTTTATTTACAGTCATCCCAGTTAAGCCAGTAGGGTAAGGGTTCAACAGTTGGGAAGAAAGGTGTTGCATGGGAAGTGTCAAGCAGGACTAAAATCAGACGATGGTGTAAAAGGAGACGGTGCTACCGCCTCAGCAACAAGAAGAGGGGAAATCAGACGAGCAAGAGGCAAAAATAACATGTATGGTACAAGATGGAGAGACGTCACATGAGAAATTAAATCAGCTGAAGCTCACGTAGCCAAGACATTGCACTGCACGGCACAGATGTCCACACTCAGAGAAGGGGGTGCAAATTTAAGAAAATGTGAAAAGTACACCTCAGACGTAGTGCAACTGCAGAGTTGCAGAATTCGGAAAGATCCACAAAGCAAATAAATGCAAAGCAGAATCAAACTCAACAACTACCATGACCATATCACCTCTCTTCTCCATGCGGGGAATTTTTTTTTTTTTTTTTTTTTTTTTTTAAATCACAAACCACCATCAGCAAAGCACCACATTCTACAAATAATCCACATTTAAGTATTGTTTGCGGTCGACAAATCAGCAAATATCACATCTGCTCTTCCACTCTTTTTATCTCTCAGTCAGCAAGTAATGATTGAATTTGCATTCAGATCAACTTTGCAGGCACGTAAACACAATGAATAAGCCATGGTGTTTCATGAATTATGGCATAAACCGGGTTTGCCATATGACGCTTATACATAGTCATTAAGGATCATGATAAACAGGCCATACATTACTCATGACTATTGCAGGGGAACCTGTGCAGCTGGATGGAGGGGAGAAGAGGACACTTGGCTTACCTAGGAGACACAGAGGGAGAAAAAAAAATCATGTCAGTGTCATAGTATTCATAATAAATATCCCTCCAGGCGGAAGCAGATTGTGAGATGTAAATACAGTGCACACATTAGGATAGTGAGTTAACCTGCAGCTGTTTTGCTTCGTTTTCAGTACATTTTCAAGAGACACAAATCCATCAAATGAACTACTGCGAGGTGGAGTGTTTTTCCTTTTGCAGAAAATAGACAGGCAGTGTAGGCTGTACTTTGTTGCCAGATGTGCAGAATGTGAACAGAGAGGGCATGGGGCCCTGAGCTGTTGAGGGCCTCCGACGCAGCAGAGGAACTACACTCCATCACAGTGTCTCACAAAGTGACACTGAAGTTGAAAACTCAACTCAACTACTGAAAATCTGTCAAAAAAACAAAAACAAATACAAATAGACATAATACAAAATAAACATAATACAAATGAGAAATGAGAAATACTCTGTGCTGTTCACTGTTTATAGTACTGTCTACTGTTTACACTGATGTATAGTATTTTCACTGTTTATAGTACTGTTTACACTCATGTGCAGTATTCTCACTGTTAATAGTACTGTTTACATTGTTACATTGTCCATCTTATTTATTTCTCATTTATATTGACTGTGAGTGTTGTCATATTTACACTGCAGACACTCGTGGCTTTGGATTCACTTCAGCAATTGTGCACTTTTCTATTTTCCATATTTATTTGCGTTATCAGCTGACAATTCTATGACATTTCGTTACCAGATTCATTGTGTGTGTCTGTGTATTTTTTCATATTATTTATCCCTAAAAAAATTGAATGTAGTTATACAAATATTTTTTTTTAAAAATGTTAAAATCCTTCATCAATTATGACTGAATGAACATGGATTTAGAAAGAAAAAACTATAACTAACATAAATATCTGCTACTACTATCAGTGAAAACATCCTATATGTCAACACTACAGATATATTGGTGAATCTCTGCTGATAAATAGATGTCTACTCATCTGTCCACACCACGGAAGATTTGTTACCACGTACAGAAAGCAGGAGTCACCTTTGATTTGTGAGATTTGACACTTTTAAAGGGATTAAACAGCGGGGATGCACAGAACATGTGTAGATGCACATGTTCTGTGCATTTGTCATACACGTACCTTTGAGTGCGATGTCATAGGTATACGTATGTTTAGTGCTCTGTCTATAACCTGCCTTCTCATGCAATAAATGCCAATTATGAAGCAGTGCCCAGTTAAAAGCATGGACAGAGAAGGAATAATGGCAGCAGAAGACAATTAGAACAAAAGTCAGCAACACTGTTGGTGTTGGAGAAGTAGAAGTGATGTGTGTGAATAGATCAAAACTTTTTGTACATACTTGACTTCCTTGAGAATTAAGGCTTCCTGACACTCCATTGTTGTTTGCCGCGTGTCAGACTTTATTTTGTAAAAAAAAAAAAAAATACATTTTCAAAAATCAGTTACTTTTTCTGTATTTTGTAGCATTAAACATGTTTTGGTCATTTACAATGTTTACCACTCACTGTAATATCTATTTATTTTTATTTTATCAGGCATTATCCTAATTATTATTGTTCAATTTAACGGTCCACACACATGCATATAAAAAGTTCATTTTGAGTTGGTGCCAGAACATAGTAGTTGTAGGGGCCCACCCCAGGGTCCCTTTGGCACATTTAGGCCTTCTGTGCAAAAAAACAACAGTATTTCCAGACTTTTGATTGTCCCATCTTCTCAGATAACAGTCATTTATTTTCCAGAAATTAATTTTCCCTCCAAAAGAAACCCAGATGTGTGAGTTTACAGATATAGTGAGAAGCAGATACAGCTGGATCCCCGTCAGCGCTATCTGAAGACACCCAGAGATGTTAAGCATGGCTTTAACCCCCACCCGTACAAAAACCCACGCACACACACACACACACACCACTGAAAGAAAACCCAGGATTTCTGGGGCACTGATCTGGATTTCAAAGGAAGACGTGTGATGTTTATCGCAGTAAAGTAAATTCTGTGAAATATGTGTGTTTGAGAGCAGGATGAAGTGAGCCAGACAGTAACGGAGAGAGCGTGTGAGGAGTAAAAGAATGACACCGGGGGAGCCTCGGGGACTTCTGCCAGTGCACTCATTGATTTCTCATTAGTAAATTCAGACCTTGATTTCATCAGCACCCCAGCAAATAAAGGCAGCTAACAAAGGCATGGCAGCGGTGTTGGCATTATTTCCCAGCAGAGGGTGTGTTCCCACTCTCCTTTAGCCGCTGATTAAGAATCTGAAGAGGATTCTGGATTTCTGTCGCCGGAATGAGAACCACTGCAAGGCTTCTGACTGGCGAGCAGGTCTCGGCCCAATTAGCCAGTTCTGCAAAAGGAGGATTTCCTGCAGCACTCTTTTTTTTGGGGAGGAATCGATGCCTCATTAGGTGCAGTGCGAGAACCGCAGTCTAACCATGTGTAGAGATTGTGTGTATTTTGATCCAGTTTCCTGTTTTTGGTAGAAGGGTGTCGACATCCTCTCACTTCACTCAGGTAAACTTCACTTGGCTTTTTCTGACAAACATCTTCATCTTCCTCTCTTTAAACTCTACTGTTGTTGCATATTGTGAAATGGTGCACACACCAAACACTTACTTTATTTATTTATTCATTTTTGTTTGCACATTTTATGGTACTTTTTATTCTGCCTTGTTTACCTTTATATTACACACACACACACACACACACACACACACACACACACACAGGTATTTCCCCGTGTGGGACTAATAAAGGTGTATCTAATCTAAAAATATTAG
>JAPTHA010000013.1:12126374-12155715 GCA_029814585.1 Gymnapogon annona
CACACACACACACACACACACACACACACACACACACACACACACACACACACACACACACACACACACACTCACATACTTCAACCTTCTTACCTTCCTGGTTTGAATAACAAGACAGATGTTCCTCTGGTAGATGCTTTTATCCAAAGCACCTTAAGTGACAGTGATGAGCTCTGGGGGAAGGGCACTGAGCCCTTAAGGTGCTGTATGTGTCATTGTACTCCATTAAAATAGCATTATATCAATTTGAAACCCTTTCGCTTGATGCTGAATGCAAGTACTGCCATACGGGCTTACGGCTTACACGGTCTTTAAGATTTATGTTACACAAATGTGTTTGAAATATACAGATAAAAGACTCTTATTTATTTTATGTGCTGATTAATCTGGTTTTAGATCTGTTTGAACTATTACATATGAGTTCCTCAAAGTATGACTAAACACATGTGTTATTAGCTGCAGCAGTTTTACAGCATATCTACTCTGCCTTGTAAACTTGACCTGCAAGACTTATTTATTGGTGAAGCGAGTCTATATTGACCTTATCTGTGTGTTGACATTTTCAAGTCCCTCTTGTAGCCTGCACGTGTGAAAATGCATGTTAAGATGACAACTTTTAACAAGAATTTCGGTCAAGCACGAAGGCAGAGCTGCTTAATTGTTGTGTTGTGCAGTTTTTCCTGTATTATGCCATGATTCAGTTTGACCTGAACCGACACCACATGTTCTGGTCACAACAAACACTACCTCTTTCAGCTACATGCTGAAAATGGCAACATCTCAAATTTGGATCATCCACACTTTTTTTTTTTTTTTTGCAGGCATTTTGACAGTTAAGTCATATTTCATTAACACAAGTTCAGTAGGTAACCATTAAAAAAAGTGTGACATTACATTCTGGCTTTACAAAACCAATATATAGGAACTAGACTGAGACCATATGTTTTGGTCACAGAACAAAGAACAAAGACTAGCAGTTTAGTCTGGAAGTTTCACACTACACCTCCAGTCCAAGCCTGAGGGAAGGTTCAAAAGTACCAGATGCAACCTCTCACTTTAGTCTTCCTCCTGATAATGTGTTTATTTGCAAACCTGGCAGTTGTTAGTGCTTGTTTGTTGCAGCCTGCGTTCATCAGTGCCTCATTTGCATCTCACTCATCCATAGTTATACAGTTACACAGTTATACAGTATAAGATCTCATACGTCCAGACTGCCTGGATAGCTCAATTGGTATGGCACTGGGCTGGTGAATAGGGGACCTGGGTTCAATTCCTGGGATGAGCGTCCAGTGTGGGTCCTTGGGCAAGACCCTTCACGCTGCTGCCTACAAATGTAGCCTCAATGTCTCATTGTGCCAGTCCCACACCCACATAAATACAAGTGTTGTGTCTGGAAGGGCATATAGCATTAAAAAAAACTCCTATCAAAATATGTCAATTGAATTTGCTTTGGCGAGCCCGGAAGGGAAGAAGCCGAAAGAACTCATCATCTTCTCTCCACGTTTTGAGGGAACACAAACTGATATCTCCATCAGTTTGTCTCCAGTCTCTTTCGGTGCTACTCTTTTTTTCTCTCGTGTGCTTGTCTGGGTATTTTGACGAGATTGCAGCTGTTGCACTGTTATCCCATCTCTGGCCCAGTTGGCATGGAGTTTAATCCCAGCGGCTATAGACGAGTCACACTGGGGAAATCAACGATTGCATGTGTGCCCGTTGTTCCAGTCTGGCTCACACCTAAATCTGTGGTGGGTGCTGTCCAGGGTGTGATCACACTTAGACCTTAACATACAGTAGTTGACAAGTTGATTTTGTAGCAGATTCACACCCATCCAATAGAAAGGACCCAGAAGGGGTAAACAAGTCACGCATAGCTTCTTTGTCTGAGAGCTGTGATATTCATTCAAGCTGGGAGTCTGAGACTAAAGGAAGGCCAATCGAATTTAAGGCCCTGTAACTTTATTTAACATGATGGACGCCCTGTGCTGTACCTTCAAGAAATAGAAACAGAATAGCATCAGCCTGTCCTGGACATCAGTATACATTTGATTTGCTATTTTGGAGCTGTCAGCTATGAGCTACCAGACATCAAATCCCATGTTATTATCCCACTAATACTTTTCTTACAGGGCTTACTTCTGTTCTGACCTTCCTGATGAAGTAAACTTGTGAACTCGCAACAAAATATCCACCGAACATTCATAAAAGCCCTCATCTCCTCTTCACATTTTTTAAACATATTCTTCTTGATTTGAAACAATCTCATTACTACCAATCTCTAACCCTAAATGGAGAACTACCGGCCCAGACTTATAGAATCCATAGAGGACAAGAGGGCCTGAAATAAACTGGGGAAATGGCGGCCTATCCAGGTCAATCCATCCATCACTGTGCAGTTACTCAGACGGAGGACAGCTCCCCGACAGGGGTCTGAGTGGTTTAGGATTGAGATGGAAGAGCGAGAGAGTTATAGCTCCTGAACCCTCCCCCTTTCCATCTTGAGAAGAACCTTGACAAGGAGGACCTGTCCTGGTTTGGCACAGAGAGGTACTTAAGCAGGAGTGGGATAAGAGAAGCAGGTTTTGTGAAATCATCACATTTTTATCTTACATGGTCAAATTTCCATATGGCACCAGGGGTACTTGACTTTCTTAAGTCAGTTTCAGGATTATAGAGCTGTTTCTACTTTGACATATGTATTATTTCGGTGCATTTTGTACTTGTTCCAAGAATGTGAAGCAGGTGGGTTTTCCATAATTATCTCAGGGCAGGTTATCTGAAAATACTGTATGGAAAGAGTCTCCACTGAAATCAGCCCATAGTTTTTATCGTTCTTGTGGGTAAAAAAAAATTAAAAATTGGACAACAGCTCCTTAGTTTGAACACAGTGATCACTCCACTATGCAGCAGTCACTTGGCTTCAGTTGTTTTGACCTGCCGCCGCCAATGTGTTTCAATCAATTTCATCAGTAGCAGGTGTATCAAATGGCCACTCAGTCTGGTAACAGAGTTGTCCTCAGAGATGCTTTGCTGAAAACCTCCCAGGGGCAATTACTGACATTAAATATATAGATGTGTTTCAATTCATCCGTTTCAATTTGCACATAAATGTTTCATTTACACATGACAGAGGTGAAGGAAAAAACTACTTAAATTAATAAAACAAATGTATGGACCAATAATGAGAATGCAAAGTCATCAATACAATACACAAAAATCATAATACATAAATAAACTGACCTAAAATGCCAACTACGTGTTGGCCTTTATGTACTGTAAGCTACAGAAGTAAATATGGCCCATTCTGAGATATAGTTTGAAGTATTTCAATCAGTGCTATATGAATAAGACTCATCAGTACCCCTGGTTGCATCCCCCAGGACAACGTTTAACATCATTAGTAATTTGTTACATGATTTATTACAGCGGACATTTTTTTTAATCCAATAAAACTGAGCTCATTTATTTTATTTCCCTCTCAGGTATTGATCATTTAAACACAGAAACACCTGACATCCATCAGTTACTATTACAGACTTACCCCTGGATTCTGCCCTAAGGTGCACTGATAAAACATGCCTTGACTAATAATAGTTCCCTACAAAAACATTAGCACATAGCATTTTCTTTTGCAAGTTTTCCGAAATTTGGGTTTAGGTGTGTTTTAAATTGTATTGGAACCCTGACGTGACAAATAAATGCATTAGGATGCCTGGTCTCAACATACAATGTTTTAATGAGCATTTCTTATTATTGTGTGTATTGTAATGGGTGTACATGTCAAAGGTCAGTGATGAGTCTAACCTGTGTGTGTCCGTTGATGGGCCTTTAGGTGGGAGCTCTTGGTGTAGACTTTCCTGCAGCCATTGAACTGACAGCGGTGAATCCTCTTCTTGTTCTCCGGAAGCTCCCCCATCCCAATGACACAGGCGGCCCCTTCCTCTTCATCTTTCATCCGAACAGGGAGTGCATGTGCCGCCACTAGCCGAGCAGCACTCAGGCCCACCTTCCTGGCCACCAGCTTCAGGGTCAGTGTCCCATCTGCTGAGGCTGTCAGCGTCTGGTTGGGTTTGACGAGATGCCGCCCCAGCTCTGGGGACGACGGGGGTGTGAGAGAAGTTACGGCACTCAGTTGCGCCTGGTTAACTCCTTCCACCCCTTCCACATTCTCCAGCCCCTGTCCCTTGGGTTTGATGTCCCTTTTCATGGTACCGGCAGCGGGTAAGTTCTTGCGAGTTGGGCAGAGGACCACTGGAGGTGGGCTGGGGGGTTCAGGGAGGTTTGGCAGGCTTGGGAGCAGACTGTCTGACAAGTCTTCCTCACCATCTTCCTTCAGGTAGGCTGGAGTTAGGAGGCCATCCAAGTCCTGGTCGAAGAGCTCAGAGAGACGTTTGGGCTCGGTCTGCAGATAACGCTCCAATTCAAGGCAGGTCTGTAAGAAAGAAAATGGGAGAAAAGATTCTCAGACAAGACAAGACGTACAGTGGATGGTTTTGAAATGACTAACGTCATTCTCTCTCATGTCTATTGGAAATGTATCAGAAGTTAAGAGTCTTTACTCACAAAGTAGATTCTAGTCTACATTTATTTTCAGTTGCTTTTGTTTACCTTTAACATCGTTTTCATCATGCTAGTACAAATCAGATTGTTTGAAATTCGAGGATTTAGAAAAGTTAGTTTGTTGCTTTAGACTTCAACAGAGAATAATACAGAATACAGTTGGTGCTAAATTTAAATGACCATCGTTATCAACAAAAAAGAACTCAGGAAACCACATGAAACCAGACTCACGTGAACCCAAACTAATGAGAGTCATCAACGACTTTCGTCAAAACATCTACTTGAGAGACATTGAGAGTCCACAAACAGTTTCACCTAATGACCTGACAACCTGGGTGGGTCACCCTCACAGAGCTTAGTTATCAGAGTTGCAGACTAGTCACCGTGGTCCTGCATGAATCGATGAAGCCACTTTGATAGGGGCGATTAAACTGCCAAGGAATGACCATCTTTATAATGCATAAAGATGGTCAATAAAGATGTATTTATAATGCATGATGCATAAAGATGTGCAATACCCATTACCTATGTCTCCCATACTCTCTATCATGGACACTTTTATCATGCCAACTGGAGACCTCTTCTTGTGTAAATATTTCTTAATCATACTCTTATCTCTTCTTTTACCTTGCACTTTATATGCAAATACTGGAGTGTCAAATCCAATTTCGTTGTGAAAGCAATGACAATAAAGTCCTATTCCATTCTATTCTATTCTATAAGATAGTCAAAGAAAAGAGAAAGAAATGCAAAACAAATAGACAAAACTACCATCTCCCTAGCAGCAGCAACCATCTCCACCATACTCATCACTTGTCTATATGTCAAACTGGATTCTGACATTCATCTGACATTTGGTAATGATTTGTTGCTCTCAATTTAGCACTGGAGAAACTGCAGCTCTTGTTGACAGTGACTTAACATCACCGTTTGCATTGGCAGATATATACATTGGGGTTTGACTTGAGGAAAATACACTAAATAACTACATTAATTCAAACAATCAAGATGAAGAGAGCACAAGACTCACGACTTTGATGTGGGAAATGTGTGAAATCCACTTGAACGTGCTGTAGAATGGGCTGTGAGGCTACCAATATGAGCTCGCACTTACACCACTCATTTCCCCTTTGACAGTTTCAACATTCATCAGATCATTGGATATGCCTTTACACACTGTAGAGGGAGAATCTGCATGGTGCCATCCGCTCACCCAGACAGGCAACTTAGCAGCTCCGCCAGCTGTCACATGCGTGCATGCACAGATAGCCACCGAGACAGCCAGGATTACCTGGCAGCTCTGGGAGAGATGGCTGATTACACACTGATTGATTACAGCCGCTGTAGTGAGGGCTGAAAAGGAGGCGAGTGGATACCAAGAGGAAAACTCCTAAACTGTACACAACTCCTATCAAACAACATTTTATAGGGCTTTGACAAGCCATGTGTGCACCGGCTTCCACTGAGCCAAGATAGGAAGATTTATTCAGCTGTAGTTATGGTCTGCTTCATCCCTATTACTCCAAACACCTATCCCTGCGGAGGGCAAATAAAAAGGCTGCATCCCCGATTTGTGTGAACTGGCATCCTGAGAAGTCTATTACTTTACAACAAGCTGGCAAGGTTCTGAGAGGAGAGCCAACGAGGGAAAGAGGTGCTCCATGTCCAAGGATGAAGCTATTATGTTTGAATGGACGGCACCAGTTTGATCTCTAGGATCGTTGTGTTTCACTTGTAGCCACTAACCCGTTTTGACAGCTGAGATGGAGGCTAGCAGCTCCACTGGGCTCGTGCAACTCGCCACTTCATTTGTGTGTAAATAGGCACTGACAGACAGAGCAGCCAGTTCCATTATCAGGAATAAGATTGTACAGACTGAACACATCAGAGACATTTACAATCTTACAACCCCACCACCCTACTCCACCCCATCCCACCTCTTTTCTTGTTTGCACCTTCTAAAAATAAAGCTGCACTCCTTCTCCTTCCTCCTCTTCTTTTTGGGAGGAGGGGGGGTGTTTGTTGCTAAGGGAGTACGATTTCTCTGCAAAGTCTTCCAGGAACAAAAAAGGATTTCAAGATGTTTTTTTGACTGTTTACTGTATTTGCATACTGACATCAAATTAAAAATCTGCTCAAGAACACATCTGCTGTGAGAAGTGAAGATAATGTGCCCTGCCTCCCCCCTCCACGGCATGTTTTCTTCTTTGAAGGCCCAAATAATAACTTCTTTCATGCGCTATCTAAAAGGTCTGCACTGATTCCTTGAAGGCTGCAGCCGATGAATTAAAAGAGAAGGGTTTTTTTTCCCCTTCATACTGTGTTTGAGAGCACAATTAAAAAACAAAGACGTTGAGAGGGGATGAAGAGAATAGCATGAGGTGTAGCACAGTGGTCGAGTGAATGCCAGGAACATGGTGGGTGCTATATTTCAACCCCTTCACCACATGTCTATTGCTTTCAATCATTCTCGCCATTACCCTTTTCCGTTCTATCGATTCCTTAAAAATCACCCATTTTTCTCTTTTCCCACTCCTTTCTCCTCCTTGTTGTTGCCTCTTCTTCCTCCTCCTCCCAAGGTGAGGACTAATTATCCCCTAAAACCAGCCAGTTAAAGGGGACTTTATTCAGCAAAACGCTGAGGACTGCAAACCAAGGTGAGTGTGTTGAGTGTGTGTGTGAGGTAGAGATAGTTCAAGAGAGCGGAAAAGAGGATAGACGGATAAGTGAGAAGGGATGCTGAGTGGAAGGCGAAGGTGGAGGAGGAGGAGGAGGGAAGATGGAGGGACAAGGTGAAGGAGGCAAGAGGAAAACAGGAGGGGTGGGGGTGGGGGGAGATGGAAGGTCTTGACTTCATTTTCTCTGCGGGGGGCGAATCCTTTTTGGAAGTGTGACATTTGGCGTAACAGGATCCTGTCAGCGGGCAAGCCACGGGCCCCGCACATACACAACACAAGCACACACAAACACACACTCACAAAAACGGGTTCACGCACACTAAATGTTAGGCCATGACTGGGTAGGGTGTGTGCTTGGCTGTCGTCATGACGATGCTTGGCGCCTGTGTGAATACAGCATGATGCAAGACGTTTGACAAGGTAGGGGAGGATAAAAGCGGGCTGCAGGTGAGGGGACGGCAGGTACAACCGGCTCAGTGTGTCACTCTCCCTCCATTCATCTCTCCCTTCCCCTTCTCCCATCACTCCATCAAGACCTTCCCCCGCTTCCCCCTTCCACCCCACTCCTCCCCCAGGTGGTGACATTAACATTGTTAGAGAGAAGGTCATGCAGTTGATCAGCGGTTTCTGTGTGCACATTCCTGAGTGCTGTGGGTGTACGTACTGCATGCGGTGTGCAATTATGCTAGTTTGTGTGTGCACATAATATTGCAAGTGTATGTGTGAGTAGCTTAATTATGCTTCTCTGTGTGTAATTATGCAGCTCCTGTGTGCATGTACGTGCGAACACCTACGCACATGCATAAACGCGTCTATTCGCTGGTTTCATGTCCCAAAGTGTGTAACTTGCATCGGTGGGTAAGTGTGTGTTTGTGTGTGCATGTGTGTGTGTAGGCAAGGAGTTGAAAGCCAAACGCATCACACAATAGCCAAGATAAAGGAGCCGCTTCAAGTCTATTTGGAGAGACGCCGATCTGGACAGCCAACATGGCTTGGCTCCTCACAAAGCCAGGGTCCATTTCCTAAAAGGCTTTCAGGATGATTCCTGCACAGGGCTGAGGATAAGCTAAGACAATCCAATAGCTGTTCCAGCAGCTCTGACACCACCTCCAAAAAGGGGAAAATCACTCTGGTGGTGCCAAGCTGGTGTGGAGACTGTACTTCCATTGATTCAAGCACCAGACACCAAAACAAAGGTGCATCATGGTACATTTGTCGACATGAGGGACATGTAGGGACACCATGGGATTAGTCAGGTTGCTTTCCCATGATCTGGAAAATGACTCTTAAGTCATCATCAACATTGTTCTGTATCGCTGATACATCATAATTCCAATGTTTACATGTTTCCTTTAAATGCACACTGGTTTTGGGGTGATATTCTCAGGGAATGTGCAAGTTCGCTTTTAGCCCAACTTCAACAGAAAAGCCTCAATGTTGCTCAGCTGTCAAAGACATTAAAATAACTGACGTCATATGGTTAGATCATTATAATGCTATATCAAATGTGTTGTACGTCAATCAATACTCGGTAGTTTTGTTGCAAATCTAAACTAAAATCTGAAAAAAAAATATTTATTAATTTATTTTATTCGTCCTTTTGGTTTTACTTTCACGTTGCAATTATATTAGTCGACTAATGCATCCTGCCATCTACTGTATCTCCATTTATATGTCGATAGATGTATATCTGACACTGACATGATATTGATTCTCCTCTTTTTGAATTTCTTCCATTTTTATTGCTACACTGTAAACGAGCCAAACCTTGGCTCAGGTTTATCCATACTGAAAGCAGCTCTGTTTAATCAGACAGAAAACCGAATGTTTGGTTTGATTGAAGCTCAACCAACGATGATATGATGGGGCATGAAGTCATTAATTAAGAATTGATTCATGAGCAGAGCTGTTCTTCTTTATAAATCACTTGTTATACTAAACATAGCACAATAATTCATACTTCAATATTTCAGTGCGCTTATTTCCTGCTTGTGTCAAGTCTGATAAATTTCGCCAAAATGACCACATGAAACCTTCGGTGCAACACTTCAACATTCCCCATCTGGCAACCTAGAAACCCCGCGCCCATTCTGGGAGTCAGCGACGATCGTTTAAGTTTGACGACGTGTTACTGCTCTCTTATGTTTTATTCCAGCCCATATCACACATCGTGGAGCCAAAAACGCTACATAAGCCACTTAAAAGGGACAAATGACCCCTGGGTAGTGATTCCACCTCCTGTGAATACACCAGCATATGCTCAAGCAAACATCTCCCTTGAATCACACATGCAGAACCCATCACAGACAAGTGATGCCTAAAATACAGCAGGTGTGACAAATATTCGCTGATCATTTGCTGATCTTTGTGACATGCTCGTCACAAAGTCAAGTGAACGGAGAGCTCCAAAGCAGCCCTCCTTCGCTCACTTCTCTTGTTTATCATTTGGAGTCTCCTTTCCCTCCTCCCTTTCGTCTTTGCCTATTTTTCCACAGGGCCCTGGGCCTGGCAGCTGATCCTCTCTCAGCATCACCTCCCTTCACATTTGGCCTGTGTCGAGCCCGCCTGCCATCACCATCAAAGCGAAGTCTGCCTCCCAACTGTTAGCACCCCGCGATGTTGCTAATAAAAAGCCTGGGTTATAAATATGAACAGAAGAGCATGCATAATGCCCTAAAGGAAGGCCCAAAACACCTCTAAACAGATAAATGTAATGGGAGGATACGGCTCATTAATTTTAGGATGATCGTGTTTAGTTTTTACAGATGCCATGATAGAGACAAGGTGCTATGAATAATATTCAGAGCTGATGCTAGTAGAGTTGAAAAGGGCAAGACTGTAAAGGGGGCCCAAAGCTGGAGGGGGTGATTTGGCACTATTGTTAAATACAGGCAGGTTTTTTTTTTTTCTTCAGAGGTAAGGGCTGTCACATCTTTTCCAAAGCAACCCATTATTCCCCGCAACACCTTTTTTTTTTGCAGAGATATGAAATGTTTTTTGCAATAGCCTTAAAAGTCAATATAGAGGCAGTGGATCTGTGAAATACTTTAAGTACTTTCACTATGAAATCCCAAGTAAAAATGAAAAATTAAATGTCATCTGCAGCTTTCTTGTGACTTATAAATACCTCAGTTTGGATTTTATGGCCACAGTTCAGGTAGTAGTTTGAGAGATGCTTTTGCCATAGAAAAATACACTTTCCAATGTTCTTTGATTGTAATCATCTTTCACAAATTGGAAAAAGATTGCTTTTTAGGCCCAACATGACATTTTGATTACTGGGCGTTTCTGCGTCTAGTGTGGGTTATTTGAATTCCAGACTGTTACTGGCCACGGCAAATAAGAGAGTGTTGGTCTGCAAATGCAATACCAGTGATGATTACAGCCACTCTGAGAAATTAATTTAAGACTTTACCCTAAAGGTAGAGCTGATCAACAGGGGACCGGGGATCTAAATCACCTTATCTTTTGTGTTTTACCGTTGGGGTTTTTATCTCATATTCTGAGGTTAAAAACTCGTCATTCTACTTTTCCACCAGCCATGAGATCTATTATCTTGTCCCTCAATATTTGTGCATCATGTTATGTATTTGCCAGAAGATTTTGGCCTATTCCTATTTAACTACAGGTAATTCGTGTAAATGATGGATATACAAATTATGGGATGTTCCTACTGGAGCAACTGGAGTTGGACCACATTGGTGAATTTAGGGTTATCCAAATAAAAACATGTTGTTCAAAACTAGGAAAGGATTGTTTAAAAATTTTGTATGGCAGGCATTAATTTGTACATTAAATATTGTTAATATAGGCATACTATCTATGTACTGTTGGAAATATTAGATTTGCGGCAATTAAGTAGCGAATTTTAATCATATTAAAGCTAATGGGAGTAGTGTATGTAGCTCAGGTCGTACTTTGGACACGTATTGGATATCTTTTTTGATAATAGAGGTTATCACCTTTCAAACGAGACGTCATTGATTAATTATAGCCTTGTGTTTCTTCAGTTATAAGCTTTGGGACAGTGCAGCAAAGACGTGAACATTAAGATAAATCACTTGGTAAGGAAATATTATAAATTAAATATTTAATAGATGTATTGCAAGTATTTATTTATCCCACCTTCGCAGTCTTTTCAACTATTAATCCAAGCATTCACGTCTCATATCCAAACCCAAAAGTACAAATGCTGATATGAAGTGTATTTTCTTCTACAAAGATGTTGAAATCCAGCGATGTAAATTAGCAGCATTGTGTTGTCACCTTCCACCCGGTCTGCTTACCCTTTGCTTTTGTTTTGCTGCTTGTGATTCAGCAACAAACTTGGCAATTCTATAGAAGTCAAAGTTTGGCAGGCACTTAATTACGATTGTGTGCCTTACCCTGCAGTAGTGTGTTCTGGGGCCTATGTCTACCATTGATCTGGTGTGCTAGGCCAAGTCATCACTTTGAGGTGACAGCTAAATGACCAGTAGCCCTAGGCACTGGCCATCTTGCCAATAGCCTTTGTGTATTTGTGTGTGTGTTCGCGTCGCACTGCCTAATCGATATGAAATGATACCAAGCTGGAGCTCATCAGTGGTGGCCGTCGCAGCTGACAGAGACGGTAATCTATAGCTTTACTGAGCAATACTTTGCACAACTCCCCCACCCAACCCCAGACATGAAATCTCCAAAAGCGCCACCCGCCATTGTAAGCTCCCCTTCAGGGTATTTTACTCCTTCCTGGAGCTCCAGCCCCCAGTTTTCAGACTCCTTAGAGAGCACCATGGCGTCATGAGCGAATCCCAGTTGAGTGGGGGAACTTGCCTACAGGCCAGAAGGGTGGGGTAGAGGGGAGATAACGCTTCATTTTCCTCAACACTGATCTGAATAGTGGAGCGATGCCCTGTTATTCTCAATGGAGACAGCAGCAGGGGGTGTAGCATTTGGCCAGGAGGGAACTTAAGGCTCCTGATGCACCGACGGGCCTCCGGAGCAACGACGCAAAGGCAGACAGAGGCAGCAGAGACACAAAGAGAAAGAGCTGGAAGGGGAAGACGAAGCTAATTTATCTCCTGTGCAAGAGAGACGATGACAAAGTCTGTCTGTAGTCTCGTATGTGCACTGAATTACTTTTCAAATCAAGAGAGGAAACCCTTTTCATGGGACCCTCAGTGAAAGTTTATGGAATTTCATTCTGAAAATGCATGTATTTTCCTTTATTAGAAGAGCAACATCTTTTAGTTTCTGTGTTTAACATGTGGCTACAATACAACTTAAATTAATCCGTTACAACATGGCTCATATGTAACCCTAACTCTTTTATCAGGTCTGACATGATTTGGGAGAAACTAAGAGATCCAAAAACATCTACTTTGAGAACTTTTGAAGCTTTAATACTATTGAATATTGTGAGACAGTTCATCCATTAATGCATCCATGATTGAACATGTAGTTAAACATAGAAACACCACTGAAAAAGTTGTTTTCTTAAATTTTCTCTATTTGATAGAATGAACTTTAATAAAACCTACTTCAGAAAAGTAAATATTGGAAAATAACAGATTTTCCTTTGAAAACATTTTAAAAGATAATGCGCACACATTTTCTGAATCCACTTTATCCTTTGCAGGGTTGTGTTGGGGGGGTTAAATGATTATATAATAATGATAATGCCATTAAAGGTTAGAGAGAATGTTTCACACTCCTCCCTCCAATCTCTAAATACACAAGCAAAAAAACTAGATTAGACAAGAGAAAGAAAGAAGGGTAGATATGAAACCTTAAAAGGCAGGAGACACAAGACAAAGTCGTCCTCCTGGCTGACTAACAGCTCCATCTCTCCGAGCAGCCGAGCCTCACCTAGCTTTCAGATAACACAGCGCGGAAACAGCTTAATTACACACACAGCCTTATCAGACGACATTAGCCTCACAGTAATAATCAGAGCCGCCGTCAGCTGCTCCGTCAAAGCCTGGCAACGCAGCACCTTGAGGTGGTTTTACACAGTGCGGGCTCCAAGCTGATAACAGACCCTGCCAGTTGTTAAATCACAATTTGCTGACAGTGTATGAGAGAATAATGCATATTTGGTTGTAAACCTGACACCTCTTTTACGCAGCCAGCTTTTGTTGGGATGGCTGGGCTAATAGACATTTGAAGCAATTTAAAGAGGGCATAAAAGATTTAATTTCATTTAGACGTTTAAGCTTTTAACCCTTTAACCGCTGAGATATTTCTTCCAGTGGAATAGGCTGCAAGGAATTTCACTAAAAAAGGCATTCGATAAGCGATTTAGGATGGGTAACACGAACTGTGTCCAAATGCAAAAAGCACATGCAAAAAAAATCCAACGCTACAATGGTACAAACGACAGTGAAAACAAAAATCGACAAGGGAAATGAAAGAGAAAAAGATCAGTATTTGTAGCGAGTCATGTTTCCACAGGCGGTGGGGGGCAGCTGAGAATACTGAGATTTCTATGGCGAAAACAAGGTCTATTTCTATCAGCAAATTTAAAAATGTTTTCTTCTGAAGCAACACCACATGGACTCTATATACATATACATCACATGGGCTCAACCCCATATACCGGAGTTTAACATGTGTGATGGAGGGGGTGTGAGGTTAACATGTGTCTCTCTGCGTACTGTGAAGTTCGTATTGTCAACGTCTAGTCTTGTCTTGTCTGTCCTCGTTTTGTCTCGTCTTGTCTCGCTCTGTTTGGGTTTTATTTTGGCTGTCGCCTCTGGCCTTGTTAATGTAGGTGGGGGGCGTAGCCTGGTGGGGAACAAATGTGACTGTTGGGGAATGTAATGTAATGTTGTTGTCTGATGAAAAATAAAAACATAAAATATTTTTACAAAATTTTTTCATCTTGTGCAAATGCTTGGAACATTTACAATAAATCATATATTCAAAACCACAGACACATCGGGGGTTAAAGGGTTTCACTACGACTTAAAAGTAATTTTTTACATGGATATACAAGGTTTTGGTGTTTGTAACATTGAGGAAGGACTCAAAGCTGCTAAACACTAGGATTGCTTGACACGTGCTTGTGTGTTTGTGTGATGGGGGATCTTCAAAAGCACCTTTCATCTCGGAGGAAAGCCACAATGATGGAGCACTCAGAGAGCAAAAACCTGGTGACCCCTGCCTAATGGAGCAGAAAGACATTTCCCATTGCTTTCTCGGAGCAGACACAACAGAAAACACACATCCCCATCATCCTGACACCAGGGACCTCCCCTCTGTCTCCCAGAGCATGGACATCAGTGCAGAGAACGCCTTAAGAAAACCAACCCCTCGCTTGGTTGACACCGATCCAGTTGGTTGATTTAAATGATTAATCTGACATGGTGCTTTTCTCTGCTTTATCGCTTTTATGACATCTGATTTGGTGGCAGTTGTAGAATTCAAGCAATTTATCAACATTCAACAATCAATCTGAAATGGAAATTACTGAGAGGTGTGCAGAAATAGTTTGTTATTTTGAGGAATCATCATCATTTACTCTGTTGGTGTCTTGTTATCACAGGTGGTTTGCCAGGAAACCAGCGAGGACTCCCAAACTCACTACTTTTAGCCAAGAAGGACTCCAGTACACAGCGCTCACTTACAAACAAGTAATTTAGTGTTTTATTTATTTGTCTGCAAATCTATGCTTGCACAAATAACAAATGCTTTGTGCTTGTTTCTTTAAACTGAGTATTTGGTCCCATGTAGTCCACTAGGCTTGGTGGAAGTCCAAAATTGGTTTGTCTCCTTTTAACCATCACATAGGAGGTAGATTTTCTTTTCTTCCCATGTTTGATTATGGATAAAAATGATTGTTTCTTAACTTAGAAGTTCAAAATGGACCAAACAATCACTGGCCCTAACAGTTTTATTGGAGACGTCACCACTATATTCTACTACAAATTACTTACTCAGCCAAAACAATATCCCAATGTATATTGTTTTAACTACCTATTGTCTGAAAATTAGACACAATAGTAATATGCTATTAAACAACTACAAATAAAAACAGATTTTCTTCAGTGGTTGGCCATTGATTCTATCCATTCATATCTGGTCATTGAATGGTCCCATCTCTAAAACTAACAAACCAGAGACACACTCAGTGACCAGTATTTGTAGGTTTCTTTGATGGAGAGGAGCTGAATTTGTTTTGTTTTTTGAAAGTACATTTACAGTGTAATAAAAAAAAAAAAAAAACTACAGCTGCTTTGGATCAACATCTACAGCACAACCTATCAGTATCAGCTGTAGTTATTTCCAGGAATTAAACATACCTGAAGTCTACATGTTTTCCCTTTGTGTCTGCGTATTGAGCCTTTTATGTCGGCTCTTCCTATCATTGTGAAGCAGATTCGCACCTACAGTAAATGTTACTGGTGCGAAAGTGAGACACAGATCCCATCTTCTATATTTTGTTGAGACACAGTCTTGTCGATTATTTTTGTTCTACAGTGAATAGCAACTATAGTAAACAGCCTCCCGTCATTCCCCAGACCGGCATAAACTGAAGCGTGCCTGCATCCTCAACATGCTTAAAGACACTTGACAAGCTGAGAGATTAAACTGGTGAATAACTGCGGACCTTGAGAGTGAAACTAGTCATTATTAAGGGGTCTCAGGTTCAGCATACAACAAGTGCACTACATATGAAGACCTCTGCGGCTCCGTCTAAATAGATTGTGACAAAGTGTGGAAAATGTCTTTGTTGTGGTCTTAAGAGAAGGATGAGAGAAGAGAGAGGTGGAAATGGATAGAGAAAAGAAGAGAGGAGATTGGAGGAGATGAATGACAGAAAAGGGGGATGAGGTTGTAACGAAGAGGGGACTGTGCTGAGGATAGAGGGAGGGGAGGAAAGAATAGAGGGGGGTATAATCCCGATGACTGGAGCCATGTTGCGTTGGCTGGGGAGGGGAACTCTGTCTCTCTTTAAGTGGATTTGGGTGAGCCGCTGTTTATCGGTGTTTGAGTCGCCAAGCGCTCCCTCTCAGCTGTCAAAACCATCCTAATCTAATCAGCAGACATTTCAGCCATTTGCTTTCAACAAGGCAGAGTGCACGCCGGACACGTTTGCGCACCCGAGTACATTTGGGAGACGGGACACATATATATTTGCGGATGCACAGATCAATGGAGGGGGTTGGTTTTACAGTGAGGTTAGCAGCTTGCAGCAGGATTTGGGGAGTCTGTGCTCCGGATGTGAGGACCCCATTGTGTGCGGCAGGATGGCTAATCTTCATTACCGCACACAATGACGGGGCAAGAGAATGGGGCCTTGGCTGGAAAAGGCACAGAGAAACAAAAGAGTGGCGAGCAGCGAAAAGAGAAAAGAGCAAGGAGGAGGAGGAGGGCTGAAAATAACAGAGGGGGGAGAGATAAAGGGAACAGTGAAGCGGAAAAACTCTGCTTCCTCCTCATAGAGTGCCAGTCAGAAAGGAGCGTTCGTTACCCCAATCACGTCCACAAACCATGAAGTGTAACTGTGGCGCCGTGCCCGCGCTGATAAGACCCAGAACGGTTCATTCTTACATGCTTCTGGATGACTAAATAAGAAACATGTCTGGGTTTAGTTTTTTTTTGTTTTTTGTTTTTTTGCTCTGAGCTGTTGCAGGTGTTGTGTAACATTTGTCGTGTCTGTCCGGGCCACCATTTCAGGCTTTGTCGCTGATTACGACACCAGAAACTCAGCTAAGAGGCAAAGGGTGGGATTGTGTGTCGCAAGAAAACAGCCACTGAAAGCAGGTCAGTGGTACAGACTCACAAAGCCAAGTTGGATTACTTCAGGGTCGCAGACGTACCGGAGTGTGTTGTTGTGGGCAACGGAGTGCAGTTATGCAAGAGTGTGTGTGCATCCTGGTGACTTCATGTTCATCCAAGGCCGTGCAAACGGGAGGCGGAGCTCTGCCGTTCTGTCTTTATTCCCACGGCGGTGCTTTCAAAACAAACCTGAGTGACAAAGATTAACTCAAGCCGCTTAAAAAATATTGAAAGACGTCTCTTTGCCACTGCTACCGCTGTGGCTGTCCTCCAAGAGATAGAGCAGAGACGGCGTGCGTGCGAGTTTAGTTTGTACTAGGAATGGGCAGCAGTAGCACGTAAGCCTGAACCTGCTCACCCCTCGCTACAGAGCAGCTGGGTTTTTCAGCGGGAAGCGTGCACGGAGTGCAAAGACTCTTCACCCCAATTTCATCCAGACAATGTGTGGCTGCTCAGTGGATAGGGAAAGAGGGCAATTTGACGCATCAGGAAAGGTGTTAGGAACTCATTGACTTTGGCCTTTACCTCTCACTGAGTCGCTTTGACTGGTGTCCCATGTGTACAACGCGAAGTTAGAAAAAACAAGTAATTACAGGGCAAGGTTCCCGGATGTTAAGATGTGGGGTTAAAGTTTAAAGGCTGGCAAATTAATGCCTTTTTAAATTAATGAGAGGTCATGGCACTTACACTCAAATGCATATGGGAAAAAAAAAAAGTTTAAAGACAGCAGACACGCCACCTGCTCCGTTGAATATTCTGAAGAAAGCATCCACTTTTCTTCTTGAAACACACACAGGTACAAACACACACAAACACACACACATAAACTCAATAAACTCTGTCTGTGAAGCTCTGTGTCTCACTTCTACTCGCACACATACACCAATGAAAATTATTGATGTGCTCTCTTATAAAACAGTGGCTGCTCCCTGAAGTATTCCTGGCAACATCACAGGCTGAAAATAGCTGCCGACCCAAATAACTTTCCCCGCCGGAACGGAGAAGGAGCCAGACCACAGCCACCGGCGACTGGCTTTACTAATTGGCATCATTTTACAATGAAATAATATCTGGGGCAATAGACTGGATAACACATTGCAGTAAACTGGAGAGTTGGAGGTTATGCTGTCGAGCCACACAGACGCTGACGGAGAAGGCGGCGGGAGGAGTGATGGGCGGCAGGAAGGGCTGAGTGGGGATGCCTTCCTTCTTGTAAGCATAAGTGATCAAATTCTCTTCCCTGAAAATACGCAACAGGGAATTGAGTAGTGAAACATTAATGTGACACCATCTCTTTAGTTAAAAGATGGAAAAAAAAAAACATTGACAGCAGGGTTTCATAAATGTTTTTAAGCACAGACTGGTTGCTAGGATTTCACTCATTGATCTTCTGTAGAGATGGTGTTTTTATTTATTTCGCAGTGACTAAAAGAACCTCCTTCACCTCACCTGAGGTGCAAAGTGTGCTCTTAAACTGAATGACATAGGCTTCAGATAATACAGAAAAATAAAGGAATTGCGCAGCTTGGACACTCAAAGATACTGCCTTTACTTGAAGTACATAGCACACAAAACACCACTGGAAAAACCTCTTAATCAGTTCAAAATGACTCAAAATTCAAAATAGAAGAACGGTTTGAATTTAGCTTTTTTTTTTTTTTTTTAGCAACAAATGCCTTGATAGGTTTAATCTCCCTGTGGCAATATATAATTGTTATTTAATTAATTGTCAATCCCTACTTCAAAGTAATCTTTTCATTTGAAGCATTTTAAACTGGGGGGATTAACTGGGATATGGGAAATGCTGTACTTCTAAATAAGCATGTCAATCAAAAATGGCTAAATGAATGGCAAAGACTTGCAAACCAGCAGTGTTAATTTACATATACAGTAAGGCTTATTTCTTCTTCTTTTTTTTTCACAAAACTTTTGAATTTACTTTTGTAATCGACAACATTTTCACAAGTTATTATTAGACTTAGAATAGATATTCCTTTTGCAATAGAATAGGACAGAACTGAGCTGCATCTTCCAATGAAAAATAAGTATACCAACAAAAAATACAATGCGATATTACTGTCATTATTTTGCAGACAATATTTACACTTAACAAGTTTCTCCCTAACACTGATGGCATTTTCGATGAAATGTAATTTTAAAAACATAACTGAGACCCACCTGTTTAATCAGACTTGTCCATCATCCTCTATTGACCAATGAACTTTGGTCACCAAAAACATGTTTAGCTCAAATTTAAGTCAAACTTTCAGCGCATCCTGTCCACCAGTACCTTCAATAATATTTTTTCATCATAATAGTATTTTGATATTTGGTGAAAATTCACATACTTTCAAATGGTTATTTTAATAGTGCCTTTAAATAAAGTAACATCTTTTTAGACCTTTTTCAGTCACATCCAATTGACTATTCCATTCTCGACCACACTCTTACACTGTGTCAACCCAGAAGACACACCCATAGTCAGAGGTTAGCCCATAAACCAGTATAAAAAGCGGCAGGACGGTGCAAACACAGATGTCTTTGGGCAGCATGGATCTTAATTAGCGCCAGGAGATTCATCTAATCAAAGGGTTGCCAGCCCATCATTAAGGCTAAAACACACAGCACTCTCCTCACATACCAGCGGAGAACAATGGGAAACAGAGGTATGCTGTCACGCTGATGAATGGCTCTTCCCACAGGTCTCATTAAATCACAGGAGGGCACTTCCCAGGCCGTTGGAAGAGTTAAGCAGAGTGCACAATCGTCTCGCCCTCTCTGTCTGTCGTCTTTGACACTTGACAGCGGCTTTTTTTTTCAAGGCTGCATGTCAAAATAATATTTCTCACCCTGGAAAAAAATGGCAGTCTCCTGCTTTGACATATGGGCTAATCCCAAATCAAGTGGAATCTGCCTGGTTTTGACACTATAAGTCATATCACATAGAGACAATGTGGCCTCGCAGGGGCTCAGGTTGACTGAAACTACATGACAGACCCAGTGTCTTTAGGAGAATCTGAGGCCCAGTTAAACCTTCCAGTGAATTTTGCATCACATGACC
The DNA here is from genome assembly GCA_029814585.1 of Gymnapogon annona. NCBI lineage: Eukaryota > Metazoa > Chordata > Actinopteri > Kurtiformes > Apogonidae > Gymnapogon > Gymnapogon annona. The sequence continues at coordinate 12,146,433 of JAPTHA010000013.1, forward strand.
AAAGGAAACAGGCTTTATCTGTGTTTGACCACATGTCTGAGGCTTCACTCGTGTGTTTAAGCTGCTAAAAGGTAGGAATCACTGCAATGCCAGTGGAGATGCTTTGATAAGGCCATCGAGTTATCGATGTTGCCAGGGTATCTTTCGACAACCGCCGGTACGGGAAATGTCAAGGTTTATGAGCCAAAAGTACATTTCAAGCCTACCTTATTGTGTTGCTGTAAATGACGAAGATGAATTTCAACCTTTTCTCAAATACTGTTTTTTATTAGTTTCATATATCCTCTGCATCAACAGTATCTCCTCTCACATACCACCTATCAAGTTTCAGATCACTCTGGGTTGAAATAGTTGACAAAAAATGACAAAGAGGAACAGTGGGAGAGAAACCTACATGTGCAGATGCAATTTAGGAGATTTATGCCCAAGGGTTTTTAGATTACATAGAATTTCACATGACATTTCGTTGCCAGATTCACTATGTGTGTCTGTGTAATGACAATAAAAAAAGTCTAAGTCTAATTTTTGGTTCGTAGTAACATGTTCTGCCATCATGACCTTATATACAAGTTTAAAAACAACACTTAATGTTACTGAACTATAAGTTCTTGCAAACCATATATCTTCTCTTAGTTTTTCTTCTTTGGTGGATGCCCTGGTGTTTCCACTCTGTGTTTCCCCGATGTGGTTCGACCAATGATTTTGGATTGGGTGAAGTTTCATGTCTCCAAATTTGGTTTCAATCCAACTGGAAGTTAAACAGTCTAGATCTGAAGACGCCCATTTGGTCAGTTCTCCAAAGACAATCCTTTTTCTCCCTCCAAAGCTATTCAATACCTCTTGTCACTCATCTCCATCAGTATCTTCATACTATGGCCGAGGTCGAGCTAGTGAACACGCCATTCCTCTTAATGTTTTAAACCTTTTCCAATTTCTTTTCCAGGTAATAATGCATAGAAATAATTCTATTATGCAGAAACTAAAACCTGAGGAGCTGCAGAAGAATCCTGAACCTTGCATCTGCCATCCATTTCAACTACCTCCTGTAACTGAGGAAAAACAATCAACAAATCCTTCAGTGATAAATTATGTGGCAATTGTTATTTAGTTGGACAAATAGGTACGTGGAGGCTGTCAGAGGACAAAGAAGCCTTGACAATGACCAGCAAGGTCAACTGCAACAAGAAGCACCAGTCCATAGCCGGTGGGACGACACCACTGGCTATGTCTTTGCATCTCCTTACTTTGCATATTGGACAACTACAGGTGAGGGTACTATGCAAACTATGCAATGCACTCACACACACACATAAACGTGACCAGACAAACACTTCTGAAAACACTCAAACGTGCCAGTACTTACTGCGTATACATCTTTATCTCAAAGTGGCATTGGTCTTTATTGAAAGACCATGAATGCAATCTGAAGCTAGATAACCTCTTAAAAGTCAACAAGGCCTGCATTAACAATTCAGCTCTGATCTTCGCCAATGACTGTCTTGCTTTGTAAACTATCCAACCCCTTTCAGAGCATGGGGCGTCCTTGCGGCTGTCACCACCAAGAGCTTAGGACCATGATTGATGACTGGCTTCAGATGACAACAACAAGCAGCGGTGTTTACTCAGAGCAAATTGCCCTTGTCTCTCTCCGCCCTCCATCTCTTTCTCCTTTCTCTTCTCCCTCTCGATCTTTGGAGAGAGATGGTCCACATGGCTGGATCTCTGGTTTCTGGATGGCTAGGAGTCCCTTGGGGTGGGATTAGCCTCCCAGACTGACAGCTAAACAAACAAATAGGCCAAAGCTGAGCATCTTGCTTGCCAAGGCTGCCTAGCAACAGGTAGGCAATGAGATGGGATGTAACGCTTGGTATGCTGCCGCCAATGATGGCTTTAAAATGCCTGGACATGGTGTGAATGTGTGGCTACTATCACAGCCAACAGATTTGCGATTATGTGAGCTGACTGAAAAATCAAACAAATCATGGATCCAGTAGGAAATAGCCAAGAAATGGAACCGAGATACTTTTCACACAATGTTACAATAATAAAATCACAGCATCACACCTGGAAACAGCTACATTACAACAGCGTACATCCTTCCCCATCTTTATCTAGATACTAATATATTCCACGTGGACGCGAAAGCACACTTGGCCTATAGCCAGTAACACTTAACCTATGTTGATATGGCCGCTGCGAATTTGTACTTTAATCAGGGTCTATGCAGGACGTGTTCAGTCACAGTCGGTTAAGTCGGTCACATATACATTTTAAGTCCAAAGACAAAATATGATAAACGCAATATGACAAATTGATACATCAATATGATCACTCTCTTTTGTGCCTTCCCAACTTTTCCACAATGGTCCCTGCTGACATTCCATTCCATATTACATTCAATACACCTTCAGACGAGCTAACTATTACTGCTGCAAATTATGTTTTTCACCAATCACATGAAAAACAAGAAAGGTCGGCCTCACTTGGTCAATATATCAGTGAGTTTGGTAGCAGTTGTAAGGCTACTTGGCAATGAATCAATAAAATAATAGCTGATTTCTGGTAATGTTTCGAAAACCTACAAAACCTACATACATTTGCATTGTATGTATGGTGAGCACTCATGAAAAAGTAACATGTTTTGTCATTGCTACTTAAGCCCAAATGATAAACTCATTGCAAAAAAATTTTTTATCGTCACACGTTCTCAATGTTTCACCGGGAGCCTTGGTGACTCTCAGATTCATTTGTCTCAACTCACAATAGTCTGTGTATTCACAACACAAACCATCACTGCTGCTCTGTGCATTGTTGTTGTAAATTCTACATTTCTCTCATATCATGCACACCTACTAACCATCACTGCCCTGTATTCTTGTAGATTTGCAGCCTGATTGAGACGCATAACCTTGCTGCATCCACTGGGGAAAAAACAAACATCAAGCTGAGAATATATTGTATTTATTCTGCAACACCCTGGGGACAGATTTGGATATCTTTACTAAAATCCATGCAAAATTGGAACATAGATACTGTCATGTGCTTGTGTGCTAAACTGCCGCTTAATCAAGGCCTACATTTGGGGGGAAATTGTTTAATCTTTCAATATGATACCATCATGCATAATTTAGGGGTATTCTTTTCTGAAATAATGATGTGTCTTTGATGATTGTCATGTAATGTATGCATGGTCAAAACAAAGGGCAACCCCAGATTGTAGCACTGAAACCGTGGCTTGTACTGTAAGGACTAGGCATGATGGGCAATCAGTTCGTCAGCCTCATCTCATGTGTCTGGAAGGGTCAATCTGGACTCATCACATCAAATTACCTTTTTTTTTTTTATCGAAACAGTCCAAATTTTATGTCCTCTCTTAAATTAATGGTTGATGGCAGGAATTAATTAATGATGGATCTTAACTCTTTGCTTGTTGGTAAATGGCTGAGCAGTGTATTGAGTCTCACGCAATCACTGTTTTTTGGTGCTAGCGTTATCATGGACAAGTATTATGGGTATCTCAGGCCTCAGGTCACCAGTGTGCAATGACACACACTATGCAAAAGGGCCTTTATTCAGCACTGTGCCAATTTTTGTTTGCGTAACTCTCCCGGGTTCAACTTTTTTGCAGAGATTGACTTTAAATAAGGGTTAAAGCAGGGCAAATCAAACCAGGCAAGCTCTGTCAAAACTGCCTTCACAAAGTAAGAGCAAAACACAGTCGTAAGATAAAGAAAGAGAGTCAGAGAGTAGGTGGTGATTCCAAAGCAGAACAACCAGTGCCCGGGACTTCTCTTCCTTTTCTCTTTTCTCCCTGAGGTTGCCAAGCCGGATGGCAGCAGCGAAGCATGTCGGATCACTGTAAGGTGCTGTAACGGCTTCCCGATTTCGCCTCAAATGATGTGAAAGTCATTGCCAAGCCATGTGTGCCGGTGTGAGGTAAAAAAAAAAAAAAAAAAAAAAAAAAAGACTGGCTCCTCTTCTCACTGTTAATCAAACCTGGGGTGGCAGAGCGTTTCGCAGACGGAAGCCATACATAAAGATGTGCTTGTTCACTACACTCTCCCTCCCTTCCCCCCTCCACTATTCTCCTCCTGTCCCCTTCCCCCTTCCTACGCCAACTCCCCTGCCTCTGCTTCTGCCAGTCACCAGAGCCTCAGACAAATGAATACTTCCTCCGCCGTCCTCTCTTTCATCAGAGCTTCCCACCTTTTCATCAATGCCCATAAAGCAGTAGCAGGCACCTATCACTGGCAATCACCTCGGAGCTGTCTGAGTGATGAGACAGAGGTGGCAGAGTTCACTAAGCGCTCTTATGACAGAATGGATGTTACTGGGTCAGAGGGTCACTTGCACATCTCATTACACAATGTATACAGACACACAAATCTCTGCACCTGAATGTTTGAAGGTGTGCGTGTAACACATAGAGAAAAGATGAAAATATTAACCTTTTCACATCCACGGATTAATACATTTTGGTTTTAAGGTTCCATTTAAGCAATGCTCAATTTGATGTTTGATGTTTCCTTTCAAATGCCATCTAATACCTGCACCGTTGCCAATGTTTGGTGCTATAAACATTTGTGAAAAGACAGTATGAAAGGTTTAAATATCATGAGGTCGGGATTTCCGGTATTATTAAGATAAAATGTTTCCTTTCAAATTAGTTGTGAAGCAATTCAGGACTTCCACTTACTCTGTTATGATTCTAATACTGACTCTAGTCTAGGGTTGGGATAGGACACACGTCTAGAACCTAGATGACACTCCTGTTTAAATCTATAACATGTACTTTGATCTCAAATAACAAATGCTTTAATACTTTCCCATTCATTTAGGGTCTAAATTCACCAAAACGACTGAATTTAACCTTTAAATACTTGTGACTATTTTTAACAGCTTAAAAATGAATTGTCCTACAAATTTAAAAACTGATTTCTTATCATTTATTACAATATTATCCTCTGTGTTTTGCATTTTTTCAGTGAAATGCCAGTATCTTCACATATTTAATTCGCCGACTGTGTAGATGTTCCAAAAAGTGACGTTTCAACTAAATATGTCACTCATAAAGCCAAGCGTTTACACCACTGACATTTGTCAACCTACATGGTTTTCGTATGTAGTTGTTACGACACCTCTGAACGTCCCAGTGCGTCTCATCTGATGTCGCCTAAAAGCTATAAAACTTAACTACGTGAATTATACAAATGTACTGATAGGATTAGTCATTCAATAGTTATTCAACATTTTACATCAGCAGCTCTTTCTGGTCAGCGGTGGCTGTTTTTGGTCTCTGAGGGTTAAAGCAGTTTCCAAGTATCAACAAAAACTTAATAGACTGAAGAAAAACACTAAAAGTAAATACAAGAAACAGTGAAAAACCGAGCTTCCGCAACTGCTTGAAAACAGTAAGCTCTGTCTCGTTAGCATAACTGGTGCTGTGCTGGAGCCAAATTGAGTTTTTGCCGTTCCAGCTCATTTATCTGTTTATACTAATTGGATAAACTCGTAGCTCTTTTATTACAGTATTTTTTTTTCCTCCCCATGAAAAGACCTGCCTCTTTTTATTTATTTTTTCCTGGAATCGATGCATTGAGTAATAACCTTGTGGCTGAAAACACTTATAAGCAAAAGATGCTGCATTGTGCACCAGCGTACAAAGGCTTCCTTTCATGGCTGGGTGAACCACGGGCCAGGCCATGTCAAATAGATTCTACGTGGCATCAGTCTCCCAGATCTTCTGACTGGTAAGAGGCGAGCAAAACAACTCTGCGAGAAATCAATTTCATATTCGACATGTGAGTGTCATGAGGTACCATGGGCTGAATTCTTTGCGGATGTTTGGAAATTACCTGCGACTGTGCAGTTCCATCACGTCTCCAGAGGATTTTGGATCAGATGGGAGTTAAACTAAAAGAGAATTAACTAAATTTCACTTTGGAGAGCGTCCAGACTTGATTTGGGGAATTGTAGCATCTAATACTTGGAGTTGATGTGACATTTTAATAAAGCCACAGGCGTGAACGAACACACCACAGGAGCTCTTTGGAGACAAATAAGATTATCTCTCCGTTTGTCCTTCCTCCGCCTGCTCACAGAATACAGGATTGATTTAATTTTAATTTGCATAAAATTACATTAAACAGCAGCGTAGGAAAAGGTCACAGACGAGATAGTGTACGAGGTGTGCTTTTTTTTATTATTTTTTTTAAAAACCGGCTGCTGATTTTGGACTCGACATCTGCAGACGTTTATTCGCCTCAAAGCAACTTGGGAAACATTGTTACCTGGCAGCGGCTGAGTTCTAACACAACCGGTGCGAGGGAATATGGCACAAGTCCTGAGCTTACACAACAGCCCTGCAGAAATCAAAAATCTATACCGAGCTAATTCTATAAGAGGAGAAGAAGGGAAAAAAAAAAGTAAGAGGAGCAGAAGGGAAGGGGTTGGAGACAGGAAGGAGGGGGCGCTTGGCTGTGTGTGAGAAAGCAGCTGTGGCCTACTGAGGATTACATAACACACTGAGACACAAATGCACTGGCGTGCACCGACCCACACAAACACACCGCTGCATATGAATGCGTACTTCCACTCCTTGTACTCCACACTATGTACAGTCTGACTCCCCATTCTCAAATCTGGATCATGTGTTTTGTTTTGTCGTCTGTCTAGTTCTGTTTGACTACCTATATGTGTCGTTCTGCACACTGATGTCAGGGTGCGTCTGTGGGGCTGGAACCACAGCTTTCGTACCATAGTCAGGTCTAGTGATGGCCAGACAACACAGCCTGCCTCATGCAAGTCCAAGAATGTTCTCTTTCTGTTTTTCGTCTTCACCTCCCGAGACCCATGAAACTAAAAGTTTGGGCTTTTTCACAGTTAATAATTGGTTTAACGAGAAACAAGATGATGCTACATTTTTTTTTTCAGATACATTTGTTGCAGTGCACTTTTATTTTTCCAAGTAAGGCTGTGAAGTTCTTGTCCCAAAATGCATTGCTGGGTTTCAGGAGGTTAACACAGTGCGGTGTAATATTTTTATTTCAACTTACCCTTCTTATTTTTCCCCACTAATTGCTCACATTAGTGCTGCATATTTATAGGGAAGCAATGATTGCAAATTTCTACTTAAAATGACACCGCCACTGCCAATACGAATGTTTCTGTTGGATTTGTACTTTTGTTTTCACCCTTATCTCTCCACTCTTGCAATGAAATGTTGAATATAAATATAAAAGCAGCTGCTATTCAGTCCATCACAGCATTATCTCTAAATGAACAAAGACTTGGGCATACACATGTATTTAAAAACCTTTAATATAACATCATTCATAAGTATCTGCCATTAGCAAAAAAAAAAATACATCTTTATATGCTGATACCAATATTAACCAGTATCAACAAATATTGGGCAATGTTAAATATCTCAGTGCATCCCTACATATCTATCCATCTATCCCGTGATCCCTAATATGGACTTGAGGCAAAAATGCCCCCACGTTATATTTGATTTAGTTAATTTTTTATTCATACCTATTTTAATTCCTAGAGCAGTGTAAACAGTACAATGTTCACTGAATCTAATATGTACAATTTTAATTTAGTTCACTTCCTCTTTGAATAATTCCAGTTTTGTCTCATTTCAGTTCAACCAAAGAAACCACCAAAAGACCACCAAAGAAAGATGCAATGGGCCATTTTTAGAAACAGGATCTGTACAAATATTGTTGGAAATAAGATCATAATCAGGTTACTACTGGGGCTATTGTCACTTTAATTGGATTTGTATTAGTCCACTTGAAAACGTTCCAACGAACAATGTCAAACCCAGAGTGATGGAGGTGCTCTGCAGAGTCCGTGTCACGCTGTGACTAGACTTGTTTGGAGGACAAGGTGATGGACTTCCATTTCTCATGCTGTCAGTGGGGTCACAGTGGGGTGTGAGACCTCAAAGGTGGGTAGGATGACATCATACGAAGCAATGTTCAGTCAATCAAAGGGTCTTTGGATGATTCTAAGAATGTATTATTATTTAGCTAGTCTTAACATATGATAGTAAATAGGAAAATAATGATGAAGACGATGATGTATTATGAAACCTGGAATGACAATTGTTGAAATTTTTGTCCGAGTTTTGCATCGTCTGATTGGCCTTCATAGAGCGTGATGTTTGAAAGTATTTCAAAAGAATATCCACATTAATAATCACAGGCCGATCAGATGTGGATGAAAAAGGACTCAAAGTAGAATGTGTCCGAAAAAAATCATACACTTAAATCCAAGTTTCTAGATGTTTATAGAAGACTTAAAGTACTGCAGTAGTTCCTGGTTGAATCACTAGTTATTGTTCTTCTTCACATGTAGGCCATTTCAGGACGAAGACTCCACACAGACTCCAGTCTCATATTGGCCTCATAGGAAATAATATGACCAGACACAGAAAAATAGATCAGATCCAGGTAATAAATCTGCGCTGAGGCCTGTGTGGACGAAGCCTAAATGACTCCATCTATCTGCATCCAGTCCTGTTCTCGGGGACACCATGCCTCTCTGCCCTCGTCTTCTTCTCTGATCGTCTGTCTACGTGTACTCGTCGTTCCTGGGGGGGGGGTTGAGCTAACCGGACTGTGAAATGTGAAACCCTGCAGCAGTGGGGGAGAATGTGCGTGCTCGGCAACTTCCTCCAAATCTACCCCCCACCCCAGCCCCCCTTTCCACCACCTCCAGACAGAGCTGTAACTGCTGCCTGGGTATGTACATGTTATCGAGTGGCGAGCGCAAGTGGAAGTAAGCGAATGCATCTGAACGCACATACGGAGGCTGCACCAAAGACCCCTGCTGCTCCGTCCACATTTAGAAACACTGAAGCCACGTACAATCTGTCCACATCCACATATAGAAGCCCATAATGCACCAGGCAGCAACATACAGACATTTCGCTTGGGTAGGCATCATCATGCTAGGTAGGCACTCAGCCTATGAGTGTGTGATTTGAGCCCCAGAGGGATAATATGTATGCTGGAGGTTATGGAGTGTGTCCTGAGGTCAATGACAGACAGCCATTTGCGGTGTTCTGTTACGTCCTATCCATCAGGGTCAAGTGCTGTGGATGAGGGGGCGTGTCATCGGTGTGGCCAGTAGCCGGTTAAAATGACATTCCAGCCGGAAACCTGATCCAGATGCTTTGTCTATTATTTTATTTTTTTTTTAATCAAAAAGCTCCAAATGGGCTAATGAAGGTTTGCCAATGATGCCAAATGAGACTTCATCGGAGGAGGAT
>JAPTHA010000013.1:12180740-12193056 GCA_029814585.1 Gymnapogon annona
GTGAGACTGAATGTTTTTGTTGACTGAGATGGAAATAAAACGAGTCTTTAGAAAGAAATGCAACTATTGAAAACTACTTCTTTCTAGTTGTACTTATAACTCGTATTGGCCAGCTCAAGCCTTCATGAGCACCGAAATCTGTCAGTATTTGGTCTGGGAGTATCACATCACCACCGCTGTTGAGGACTACTGAATCCTTGACAATGTCTCTTTTTTTTTAATCCAATTACTTTCTGCTTCCGTTTCCAGCCATCTCTGGAAAGGACCAGGCTGTGTTTGCAGCTAAGATGCTCCCCACCCCACTGCAACATACTTATTACACACAAGATTATAAGCCCAGACATTTATTAGCATATTACAAGCCCCATTTCTATGATATTCTGTTTAGTATGATTATTACTGACAGATGGAAAAGAAGGAAGTAAGGAGAGAGGTTGCCTCTCTGATATTTGGTCTCTATAGTTCATTTGTGTTGCCATCAATCTGTACCTGGCATTGTGAAACAGCCACCATTTCTAAAAAGACATTATATTTTGTGTTCATTTGCTCTAGTGTTTTCCCCTGATTTGTTTTTTTTTTTAAACCTTACAAAAGCCTGAGTGGACCAAGATGCGTCGCTCCTTTTCTTACCTTTTTAAGAAAATGAGCGACTACATTACATGAGTTTTACATTTCTTGTCAATTTCATGCTCAGCACACATTACATCACACAAACATCTAATACAGGAGTTGTGTTGGTCTGCATCTGTATATGATGACTGTGTTCATAAGTGCCCACACACCAGCAACACAAGTGACATCAAACTAAAACTGAATGAAAAATAACAGTCAAACTAATGAAAACTCAGATTGTAAAAATGAATTTGGTATAAATCAACATTGGTCTTAACGCCTACATAAAAACAATACCATCAAATTCACACATAAATAGTTAAGTCGGCGTGTATATATCTGTACATCAAGAACATGCATGTGAGTCACTTCCAATTAAATGCATTTCGTGAGTGGGAATTAGTGATGCTTCCAGAGTACAGAGGTCATTGAGTTCACCGAGATCTTTTGGATCAAATGTTTGGACTTGGAGAGCTGTACCTGACATTAAAGCTATAGGAGTTGCAAATTGCACCCAAAAAATGTATCTTGCACTTTCTAATTAATTAGCATATACTGTATTTTCAAGCGCCTACTGTATAATCAAATGCTTTCAGGCTTGTAGTAAACTATAGTGTTTCCATGTTGGCATAATGAAGCAATTCATTACTCTTAATCAATTATGTGTTCCCGAAGTGTTTATTCATTGCTGCTTGACTGAATGGTCATACAGATGGATAGTCACTCAACAGTCGTGCCTTCATTGCATTCTACCCTTCCTCCCTTTTCATCCTTTCATTATTTCTCTCTCAAACATCCCCAGCGCCACAGCTTTCTCCACGCCCCCGAGCACCTCCATCTCTCAATTGCCCCTCCACACATCCCCCAACTCTCTACACCTCCACTTCGACCCAGATCCATCCCTCCATCCATCTTTCCCCACCTCTCCATAGCATTCATCTGCATGGAGAGCATCTCATTCTGCACCGGCTAATTGGGTCTAATTAGAGTCATTCAGCAGGGGTTAATCAAGGATGACTTAGGCAGATTATAACTGGTGGTGGGGAGGAACTGGAGGCAACAGACAGACTATGTGACACACTAGTTGGCATGTATTCCTCCTCCCAGTGTGGCCTCGGGGCTCAGCACAGATAGTTAGATTCAAGCCTATTGTACATCTCTGAAAAACAGCCACACAATATTCCTGTCCAAAATAAGCCTGCAAACTTTCACCTGACGAAAATGCTGTTGACACAAGATGTTTCAAGGGAATAGATTGTTCGGATTCTAATTCACCAGTTAAAATTTCAATGACAAGATGTTAATGTAGGTTGGTCTGTCATTAAAATGTCATTTAAAGGTTCAATGTGTAAGATTTAGGAGGATGTAAGTGAAGAAATGGAATAGAATAGCCAGAATTAGTGTGTAATTACATGAAATGAGGATTGTTGTGCTTTTTGTTGCCCCCTGTTGTAGCTTAGAGGGAGCTGGTTGGCAGGCGCTTGCAGAGCTCATTGCCACCGTTAAATACAGTGCCATCACCTACTGTTTTTAAATCATTTCACATTTTTAAAAGGACAAAAAAGGGATCGTCCATTACCAAAAAATTTTGATAATCATGCATCAAATATGACAACTGGCACGCTGAATCAAACTGGGAAGCAAAAACCAGCAAGATACATAAATAGATTTTTTAAGTAAAGAAAGAGGAAAATAAAAATAAAAATGTTAATTCCACTGGGTTCAGTGGCAGAGGTGAAATCAGAATGGGTTGTCAAGCTGTGATTTTTTTTAAAGGCTTCCCAAGTTTTAAGTTTCATCACAACACCATGTAAATAAGATGTAGCATTTCCAACTAGAGAAAAGATACTACACGTCAAAAGCCTTTGACAAAGCACGGACACAGCAACTCAATTTCGCTGCTATCGTCATTTGGAGGTAAATGGTAAAGGCCGACATGAAATTACATGGGAGAAGGACAAAGGTGACGCAGACATTGCTACCCCTCCTGGACCTAAAGTTGTTGTCACTGAAGAGAATGAATTCATTGATAGGTTATAACCACATCTTATCATGGGTGGAATAATTGGACACTGGACTCTACTTAAAAAAAATACAGTCTAATGTCACAAGGTTTATTGTGTTACTTTAACATGACCTCTGACACTGAGTAGTTGTCAGGTTGGACAAAAGGGGAGAAACTCAGATGTTTGGGACTGAAGGGGAACATAGAACATTTATTAACAAAACCCACACACAAACTAAACCAAAAGAAGAATCACTGAACCAAAAGAAGAATCACTGAACCAAAAGCATGAACTTGACACAAAGAACCAGACAAAACCAACCGGTAGAAAACAAGGCCAAACATTAAAAAACTCAGACACAAACCAGAATCTTGATCACAACTGGGGAAAAACACGAAACCAGAGTCCAGATCAGAGACCATGAATGGTCGAATGTCCAGGTTATTCCAGGCTGAGAGAGAGTGAAGACAATTATGAGGCCACGCTGGTGGCTGGACAATCTGCTTCTTAAATAGCAGTGCAATCAGCCACAGCCAAGCAGCGTGGCCAGGTGTTCCAGGATCAGAGTTAATGCCAGTTCCCTGAGGGAGAGGGTGTGGCTCAACCACAGCCTGGACTGGCTACGACAGTCAGAAAGTGCACCAGGTTTATGTTGGAGATTCAACTTCAGAAAACCTCCACTCAGCCCTACACAAAGTAAAACACAACAACATTCAAAACAAAAACCTTCAAAGGCTGTAACCCTGATACTATTAGCACTGTTTAACCATGCTCTTGTTTCTATTTGTGTGTTCAGGCCAGTCTTAAATATTTGGAGACTTGCATGCGTTGTTTTGATCATATTTAATTTGAAACAAAAAAGAATGCTTTTTTTGAAACTGCAAAACTTGCTTTGAAGTCTACCAGATAGTTGGTCACAGTTCTCCTGAGAGTGTACACAGCTGTTGATTTGGCCAAAAAAATCCCTACACATACATGAACAATATATGATTATGATCTTTTTGTCTTCATTCCAAAAAACAATATTCCCTCTAAACTGTTTGCATGTTTGATGACAATGAATATTCCAGCCTTAACATTTACATGCAGCTGTGTATACTCCGATTAGGAATGTCTTCCAAGTTTGTGTTAGAACATGGAAGCACGGACTCCTTTTCCTTAATCCATTTATGTTTTTGAAAATGTTGAGTTGTGATTTTTGCCAGTATCCAAAAACATGTTCAAAATGTTCCTAATCTTTTCACATAGACACATTTCTTTTTCCAACCAGAAATGCTGGCATTCATTTGTTTTTTGTTTTAATTTTTTTTCCAGACTTTCATGCTGTCCGCTGGTCGTTCTGAAGTAAATGTTAGTGTAATTGAGTATGGGTTCAGTGTTTCTACCAGGTCTTCTGGTTTCCCTCATTATCAAATGTGTGTATGCTATGTTAATTCTTCTGTCCTATATCCTTAACCGAGGTACTTGTGTAGATTTGTAGGGTATCTTTAGTGCCAGCCAACTGTGTTTTCATGTACCAGTATGTGTTTAAGGCAGAAGGGGAAGCTTCGTACCAGGAAAAATACAAGAAAACTAGACTTGCATACAAATATTTCAACACTCAAAAACAGCACATCTTACAGTATTTGCCTTGAAAAATGCAATATTCAGAATTGAAATTCCCCAATGCAATATGCCATTTACATGAATCTAAATGCTCTTCCACTGGTCTGGGCGGTAGTCTTGTGTGGAAACGACCTGAAGCAAACACATATTGCTGTTTTCAGTCTGTCAGGCTGATCCATTATACCAGTATAGATGGATAGACCTCTACTGGCAATTGCAAGCGGTCACCAAATGCAAGGTACTTATATGAGAACTAAAGCATCCCACCCCAAGAGATGAAGAAAAATCCAGAACAAATTGGAGATGTCAGTCAGCCAGTACATCCATGCAGTCGTGGAAAGAGCTTGAAATTAGATGGAAGCATGTCAATGTATAGTGGTGTGACTGCCAAGACAGTATTTTGAAAAAGTTCAGTGTGCAAGATGCAGGGAAATCTCTCTCTATTATGTTTGCACCTGCGAGTTAGAAACAGTAAATGCAGAAGTTGTATATCTATCAAACTGAGTGACAGTTTTTGTGGCTGTTTGAGACTGTTTGGTGGAATTAAAAACATAATACTAATAATAATACTTTAAGAAACATTGTCTGCATTTACCGAACAAGAGATGAAATCTTACCAAAAATTCCATATATATTATCATCATCATTACAGTTTAAGTCGTGGCATTTAGGTGGTGTTTAATAGCATAACACTGTATATGAGCTATGACCAAACAATTTAATTGGACAGATTATCTTTGTGCCAATTTACAAGGACTGGAGTGTAATTGGTTGATTGCAGAAATCATGTCACCTTTGCTATGAAACGTGGTGAAATGCGCTCTTTCAGCTTGTTAACTTTGGCCGTCACAGACCACAATAGTCAATAACGAATTACCAAGTCAACCCAAAGGTAAACAGGCATGACAATGGATAATGTCGCAACTATCTAGATTGCGTATTTTTTGTCTGCTTTATTTTTTGTGTAGATGAAATCTATGCTATTTACCTACCAGACCAGGATTTGGTGCAGAGCTCTAGCGCATATGCAGACTGCCTTCTGAAGTTACAGTCCAACTGGTCTGTTTACATACAGGAGCAGATTAACTTTCAATCACATTCTCCACCTTTTTTTTTTTCTTCGTCAGACTAATAAAACTGATTGGAGTTAACAGATTCACACATGTATATTTTAGTTTTAGTCAGACTAAAATAGTAATAACTTTTTTTTCATGTAAATGTATTGACTTTGCCAGTGTCTATAGAGTGAGCATTGACAGTATCAGCTTGACTGACAGATATCGATACTTATTAGCTACTGATACATAACACTTTCAGTCAAGGTCCTGATAAAGTGATCATCTCACCGAAAAAGAGCAAAATTTTATCTCCTTGTTCAGAGTTTAAATGTACAAATTGCTCTCTAGTTTCTTCATTTCCAAGGGGAGGACCTCAAGTAAGTCCAGAGCAAGCGAGCATATGATAATGCAGCAGCCAGCAATCATTTTAACACTGGAAAAATGTTTTCATTGCAGGTGTATGAAATTACCACTTGAGCGGACCTCTTCATGCTCTTTATATCGTCCTAGTCTGCACAATGCAATATCTCAGGACTTTTTATTGTCTTCAGTGTTCTTATAAAGAGACCTGTGGTAATTATTTAGGAGGACCGTACTGTACCGAGACCCTCTGGGACTGGAAACATTATAGCTTGGCCTCACACACACACACTCACTGGACAGAGAGTAATGGCCCAACCCCTGGCGGTAATGGCCTCTCTTTCAGTGCAAGTGTGTGTGCGTGGTGGCATACATGTATTCATCTGGGCATGTTCCTACCAAGTCTATTTGATGTGACTAGTCCATTAGATTTTCAATGGGCTCCTTCACCGTAATCGTGAATACACTGAGGTTTTTTTTTTCATACCGTGGGCTCTTCGTTGGAAGTGCCCCACAGTACAGATTGCTCCTGTCACTGTTGAAGCAGACAAATTCCCTCTCATATCCTCTGCATATGGAATTGGATTGTCTCGTTATGGCCCTGTTACAGTCCCCCCATGGCAACATTAGCCAGCGGCTGTAAAAAGACTATTGAGATCCAAATTATTCTGGACCTAGGAAGTTGAGCGCTGAGAAGTTTGCCAGGGGTTGATTTGAAAGAGAAAAGCGAAGGAGATAAAGTGAGCACGCCGATGGATTAGCCATTTGAAGACGGGGGTCTGCTGTCAGCTGAGAGACCCTCAGCTTGACTCAAACGTGCACTGGTGAACTCACACACTTCTACTGTACCGTATATATAGATACACACACTCTGCTCAGCCATGTAGCCATCCTAATCCACCACAGCCAATCAATAAGCACTTGACAGGTACTGAAATACAATATAGAGAACAGCACAAGCCTGCTGCTCTTCTGCTCCATTTAAACTGCAGTTTGACAGCCGGCGGGAGAACCGGTAGGTAGTGTGGTGGACTCGGAGATGTCAGGATTGGACCTGACATAAGTTTCCTTCAGCGGAATCCAAAATTCAACAACAGTCTCCGTCTTTTAAATTCTTATCATACTATACGGTACGTTCGGTACATTGTCCGAGCAGCCTTTGGCTACATCGTTACAGTCACTGCAGGCAGATGCAAGTGCCATGATGTTGACTCCACTATGGTCTATAAAGAAGTCCCAGCTCTTGCAATTACGCCCCTTGGGACCGTTATTGTGGAATGTTATTGTCTTTATCATTTAAGTTGCTTGCTGGTGAGAGGTTGTAATTTCAATGCTTTATATTCCACCTTTGTTCAGTCTGTGTGAACAGACCATTTTGAGATTTGTCAGCAGTGATGATGGTCTTCTTGAAATCTGGACATAGTGAACCACTTGCAGGGAAAAAAAATAATCACACTGAGTTGAGCCGTCTGTCAGGAGGGAAACTGTCTTTTACTAAACAAACTGAAAGACTGTTCTGGTAGTTGAGCAAGTTATGATCCCAACCCATGAACCATAGTCTGATACATCAGATGTCAAAGCCTGTATTTCAAACGAGATCTCATTAACAGAGGAAACTGTAAGATAGACTGCCGGATCACATATATTAGTGAAAATAAAGGAATTACATGAGAATCACTCCTGTTTAAAATACTGTTTACTTAGTATGTCCTTCCAAGCTCCCATATAATACTTAAAAGTTGCTCTTTGGAATCTAATCTTCTTAAATAAACAAATAATACCATATGAATCATTTGAGACTGGGAAGGTTGTGATACTTATTGATTAGGGGAAGACACCAGGGCTTTGGAGGGTTCAGTCTTCAAACAGGGGTGCACCACTCAGTCATTGTGTTGATAACCTTTGAAATCGCACACAGAATGCTGACCAGCTCAGTCACTGGTGCCCACAGTGTTCTGCTGTACCCTCAGGTACAACAGGATGTTTTCACGGTCATTCTTATCATTAAGTGTGAGCCAGTGGTCTGTGGCCTTGTCTGGACTGTCCTCCGGGTGGAGGCCATCGTGTTGGCCATGCTATCTTTGGACAGAGAAGTACAAAGGTGGAGCGTGAATAAAGCCACGTAGATGTCAGAAGGAAGAACAAGAAGACTAATTATTTGGAGAAACAACATGTATGGTGTTGAAGAGAATTAATAATAGATGTCATCCGAGACCAGAAAATCCAGACCAAACATCAGTATAGGACCAAGATGTCTTCTATGGCAGTAGAAACAGAATAAATTGGATTGAAACTGTTGTAGTTAGAGCCTGGATTTAGTGCTTATGTGATTTAATGCCAGAGAATGATGTTACCTTCAAAGGCAGATGCACCTGTGTGGTTTATGACGCTTACCAGCATGTAGCCGCCTCCATCCTGCATATCAACACAGTTAATGAGGCTCCATATCATGCGTGTTTAGTTTCACATCAGTCTGATGTGGGGTGTATTTGTTCCATTCCCTTGAAAACACAATCAGATTCTGTTCCAGGCTAATCTCCTCCTTTTCCTTCACCTTCTCCATATATAGACTATGATTGTGAGAAGTAGGATCTCTGGAAGAGCAAGGGGCAAGGTGCTACTGGAGGAACCTTAAAGGGTAAAAGATGTCAGGTGTTCAATCATTTGACGTGGATATAATGTTGCACAGAGTGGCAGGGTGACAAAGGTCATCATTACATACATGTATAATGTAACTGAATATATGTGCTACAGAACAATCAAAAGAAAACCACGTGTGTTAGAAACAGCACATTGTCACAGTTCTTCCCTGCAGTGGCTTGGGACACTCCCTCTCCCTCAAGTGAAGACCCAATTAGTTGATTGTGTCCACCTGTTCCACGCTGTGTGGCTGCTATGCATCGGCCATTAGTGGGCGATAAAGGGGCCAGTGTAGACGTTGCGCAGTGTGGATTCATCTGTTCTCTTCAGTTCAGTTCTGTTGCAGTGCTGTTTTGTTTAGTTTGGTATTCTGCTCCTGTTTGATGTTCTGTTACACCATGTTGGACTTTGATTTGTACTCTGTTTTGAGGGTTGGTCTTTCTGTTATGTTTCACGTTGCATGTGTTTTTTTGTTAATAAGTGTTCTATGTTCCCCTTCGATTCCGTGAATTGGAGCTCATTAATCTGCCATGTTACCGTTATAGAACCGAGACTTTATTGTTGTTCATATACATATGTGCATTGACTGAAATACTGTTGTTTGACTGATGGCAATTTATGTTAGTACTGATCAAAAAAATAATGGGTAATAAATAGCTGTTGATGATTTCTTTCTACTTTTTCCCTTTCGGGGTTGCCACAGCTAATCCAATTTGCTTATTTGATTTAGCAGGAGTGGGACAAAACCCACTGGACACTCTTACCGGGGATCAAACCCGGTATCCCCTATGCACCAGCCCGGTACCTTACCAAATGAGCTATCCAGACAGGTAATAAATAACTGTAAACATATGAAAAGTACAGTTCTCATAGGATACAAGATTTTTAAACGTGAGGATCCACCAAATGTTATGTCATACTTTGATTGCTGTACACAAGGGGACATAGATGGTCATTTTAACTCCCTATAATCTTGGATCAGATCTTCCACCGACCTATCAGAAGCCTGGTCCAGAGATTGTCAGGTCATTCTACTGGAACTTGACCTGAAGAAATTAAGGGACATAGCAGGTATAAAGTCTGAAGCAGCTAATCTACATTCACATTATTGTAGGTCCTGGTGTACTTCATGTGAAACATCACATAATGCTGCACTGGGCACAGGTACCCATGTGTCCAGACTTCTGGCGTCCATCCTATTTGAAGGTGCCAGATTTGGGATTCGTTCAAGACACAGTGATTAGAGCTCACCAGCATCCTGAATCCATAGACATGTTTATACACGGAGGAGACATAATTAAGCAGGGAGGAGGAGGTTTATCTTATGGTGGTCGTTCCAGAACTGTGGTGTCTCCATTGCCCCAGCATCTTTGATAGCACTGAGGTGATTGAACTCGAATCGGTTTCAGATCGCATCAGTTTCATTAGCTCTGCAACGTTTCAGTGTTGTTGGATTAGGAGGCTTAGCTGCTTTTCATAAACCACGTTCACACAGCAGCCATTATCCTCATAAATACGGTCTTAATGTCATGTAAAGGCAAGAAATCTAAAAACTGGTTAATGACTGAATTGATTAAGAGTTAATTTATATCTTTTTGCAGAAGAAAGAGCTCATGTAAAGGTTTCATTTAATTTCCTCTTCGTATTAAATGTCATATATATGCCTCACTGTTTCCAACCACTTAATTTATCTTCACATGCCCAGGCTGTTGTTCTACAACATGTCATCATACCTTTGTTCTGAAACACCAGTGGCAGTTTTATTTTCTTGTTTCTTCTCTTTAGTTTCACATCTTGTCCTCCTTTGTGGTGTCTTACAGGTGGCTTTTCTAGTCATTTCTTCTGTAGGAACACATTCCACTAACGCCACACTGACTTAAGTGGTGACATCATGAAACACATTCCACTTCTTTCCTGCTGTCTGCCGGCCTCACTTTATGCTATTGCTTTCAATTTGAAAAACCCAGCTTTAAAACTGTAGGATACAATAAAGAGCAGGTTTAGAAAGAAAAAAAGAAAACAGAGATCAGGATCATTGTCCATGTGAGCTAAAGTGGATTCTGTTATTTGTTCAGTTTCTACGGGACTGAAGAGATGTGGTCCACATTTACATCCACAGTGAAGTAGGTTGAATGAACATAATTAGAAGATGTTTCAGCTATGACAGTGCCCTTAGTGTCAAGCGGTACCAGTAATAATTATGTAATAATAATCTAAAATAAACGTATTAAAACATTTTGGATGTGGCATGAATTTAAGAATTTCTAGATGTTGGAAAACTTTACCACTGGCAAATGGCTTTACAGCTGTAGTTAATGAGTCGGAATACAATTGGTGCATGGGACTATATACATATATCACCAATATACAGAATATATCTGTATAGACATCTGCAGACAAACAATTTATTTTTCTGTGTGTGTGAAATGAAAGGAAGAAAAGAGGTGTCCTTAATTGTTTTTCTGCCCTTTCTTCACCAGTGTCTTCTGTGGCACATGAGGATCCAGCACTAATGTTCCTCTTCCATCACTACTCCTCTCCAGCTGCAAAACGCTGATTGGAGCTGGAACCACCTCATGATTGCACTCTCTTATTGGGAGCAAGAGAGAAAGGGGGGGGGAAAAAATCAGAAAGAAAAGGAGAAACGTTCTCATTTAATTCATTCTGCCTATCTCCCCCTTCCCATCTTCTAGTGTTTTGCGAGGTGGAAATTGGAAACGCCCTGCAAATGCACGGGCGGGAGGAGGATGAGGAGGGGTGGGGAGGGGAGGGGAGGGGGGGCATCCCAAACCGAATCGAGGTGTTATTACCCCCACAGTGGGTGAAGCACAGTGGGGCTGAAAAATCTCTGGCTTGCTCTCCCTCGCTCAATGATTGTCTCATCAGCAGGAGTAATTTGGGTTTCTGGTTATCGCGTCATTTCTGATGCCGACGAGGGGGGAGAAACGAGCTGAGACGTAATTACTTCTCACTGCAGACGGAGAACAGATGAGGAATTGGGGAGTAATTAATAACTGGCTGGTACCCTACTGGAGTAGACTTCCCAGCTCCGCCGCCGTCGCTGCCACCTTTGAGAGAGAGACTTTACTCACTGTGAGAAACGAGTGGGAACGGACTCTAGTAGCAGCCTGATGGATCAGCAACAGGCATTTCAAATAGAGAGAGAGAGAGAGAGAGAGAGAGAGAGAAAGAAATGAGATAGCAAGGTAAAAGTGAAATAGGTGGGGGAGATGAGATGGGGGGGCTGGAGTGATGGGAGTGAGGAGGAGAGAAGAAAGAGGGTAAGATGTAGGGTGAAGTGGATTGATGGCGGGCCGAGAGATTGGGCTGAGCGTCGGAACACATGAGAGGCAGGAGAAAAGAAATGAGAGAGCGCAGAGGAGATGTGGCGGACAGGTGAGGAGGAGAGGAAGGAGAGGGTGAAGCCAGAGCCAACCACGTCTTGACTGGGGATAAGAGGCTTTCTCCATCCAGGCTCAATAACTCAGCTCCACCACGGAGATGAAGCACAGGAGATCTACAAGTCAATACAATGATGTACATCTGTGAACATATGTCCTTCAAAACAAACAAAAAAGCAGACGTTTTCCCAACATTATGACTTCAATTACATGTATCTCATACAAGAACATGCATTTTTTTCTAAAAAAAAAACAAAAAAACACACAAAACAATTCCTCCTGTATTTCTTTAAACGTGTATTTTGCATTTGTTTTGTCTACTGTCTTATATAGATTTTGTCCTTTTTTATATTTTTGGCATTTGTTCCACTACGTATTTTCATTGATATTATGTGCAATACTTTTTCTTTTTTTTAATTTTTTTTTTCATTAGACAACATTACATCACAGGCACATGAAGCTAAGTCCATGTGATGTATATATGTATATAGAGCTTAGTCCATGTGTTGTACTGGTACATTTTCCATGTAATTTAAGAATGGTTGCCATGTCTTATCGAAGATGTCACTTCTCCTCTGCATCCAGTAGGTTATTTTCTCCAGGGGCACACAACTGTTGACTTCTTCCAACCACA
>JAPTHA010000013.1:12208156-12226228 GCA_029814585.1 Gymnapogon annona
ATTTTTTAAATATTGTAAGAATGTCTCATCTGTAATTTGATGCATTTTGGAGATTTTTTCATCCTTCCTTGGCTTCTTTATGCACATTAATAAAATATTGAATATATACCTTTATTCGTCCTGCGATGGAAAATTTCACACACAGCAGCATAAAAGAACAGAAAAAAAGAACAGAGCAGAACAGATACACAACAAATAGAAGTCTTGCACAACATGGACCACATAGACAGCATACATGATTGAAGTCCCAGAGATGATAACTATAAATGAGGGGCTGCGAATGCATCATATTATTAGTATTCATAGAGAGTTCTGACGTTGTACCAAAGAGGCTGTGGCTCAGTTGGTGGTTGGCGGTTCGAATCCTGGCTCGAATCCAGGCTCTGACTATCCACGTGTCAGAGTGTCCTTGAGCAAAATAGTGAATCCTAAATTGCTCCCAGTGGGGCCTGGCATGGTGTAGCAACCGCCCACTGGAGCTACTACTTCACCAAAACTTCAAAAATGACACATGTCCATGTTGTACAGGAGTCCAATTAACACGACCACAAGAGTTGGGCAGAAAAACGTAAAAGTAGGAAAAAGGTTACAGAGCTGCTGTTATAGGCTGCCACTAGGACAGCACCATCTTTGATGAATATAATACAAATTTTTATTTGGGGTGCCCAAACTTTCGATCCCCACTATAACACTTTGTTATTGCTAACAGTAATCAGGCAGGGGTGTAGCGGTACACTCATTTGTACTAAACCGTTTCGGTTTGCGGTCTTGGATACAATATTGTGGGGTACCAAATGAATGCGTGCAACCTATGTGAAGAACGCAAACACTCGCCTTGAGTTTTCACATGAACCTTGAAGCAGAGCACACAGGAGGAGGTGGCCCCAAGTGGAACCCATGTGTAATATGTCATATGCTAGACGAATCTCTAAGTAGTACACGCACCACAGATATGTGCTCCAGTATAGCAGCTCAAAGCAGCATCACAGGTCCAAAGCCAGAGGTTGAGGACCCTCTGTCCTCTGTAAGGTCTCAGATTTGGGACATTTTACCCACCTTGCCTCCAGTGTCTGCACTGATGTATGAATGTGTGTGTATGAACTGTGATGAACTGGCAACTTGTCCAGGGTTTCCCCCATCTTCGCCTTGAGTACCTGGGATAGGCTCCAGTGACCCACCCCCACCCATGACCCTGTAAAGGATAAAGCGGATTAAGAAAATGACTGAGCGAGTATTAATTCATTGAGATGCATTGAACACACATCAATTGACAGTTGCGTTCTCACACATGCAGAATAAATTGGGTCTGTGGTACAGATCAAGCGGTGACAAAGCCACTTAACTCGACATGTTGGACAGACTTTTATGACAGTCCTGGTCATGACTCTGCATGGTAATGAAGCATTTGTTCCATATGTTGCAAACATTTTAATGTCACAAATGGTAGGTAGTAATAAGATCAATATTTGCCTCCTGTTTTTTTTTCTTCACACTCTCTCAGATCATTGATCTCTTGGAGGATGTAAGTTGTGAAAGGTTGCCAAGCTCTGACATTAAGCCAAAGTTCATCCTCCATCTCTTCTCTTCTCTCAATCCCTGGCACCTCATTCTCAAGATGCGGGATTTGGCTTTTTGTGGGAAATGGCTGGAGAAGGAGAGGAGGCAGACGGACCCACGGAGGGAGACGAATGGAAGACTGGACGGACTGGCAGATGGACAGATGGACGGTGAGGATGACCAATTAATCACCATCGGTAAGTCTGGGGTCCTCCGGGAAAGATTGTTTCAAAGAGTTGGAGGTTAAGGTGCATCTGTGGAGACTACAGCAGATAAAATGTTCTCCACCAGGTACCACCTTAAAAAAATCAATCCTCTGCTTGGCTTGTCTCGGTTTCTGTTCCTCGATGCTGCCTAGTTGGCCCCGCAGTGAAATTCTTCAGGAATGTGCCGAGAAAAGTTTGCTATACATTCCCTTTTCCCCCCACAGCGGATATACGAACAGACATTACATTAGACACAGGAATAGCTGGCACTTTGATTATATATATTTTATAAGTCTATCAGGATGCAATTCATCCCCACGTCTGGAAAATGGCCACAGTGGGAGTAAGGTTAATTCTTAATGATCGTGTCTTTCTTCCTATGTGCATTTTGTAGTCCATGCAATAAAAAGGCCTTCCCATTCTCCCAGTGTCCTCTGGGGATTTTAGACAGCTGTAACTTCTGCCACATTTATGTGCCCTTCCTTTAACGAGGCCAGTGGCCGGGGAAATAGCCAGCCAGGGATCCTGGCAGCAGTCCTGGGTGACATGTCGGCTCGGTCCGCTTCAGGCATCGTTAGGCCATTCAAGGCTGGGGGAGGAGGGAAGGAGATGAACGAGGGAATAAATGAGAAGGATAGGCTGGCTAGGAAGGAAAGGAAACTGGAAAGCAAAAGATTCAACAAACAACCAACTTGCCAGACATTTCTGCAAACCATGGACATACACAAAACCATGATAAATTACCAGTGTAGATGGTCAGGTTGTAAAATAAAAATAATTTTTAAAAAAATTGCATCACAATGTTTATGGTGAGCAAAATATCCTGGTTTGAACTAATCATTGGTTGAATTACTAAGGCAGTGTAATTTCTTATGACATTTTTGGTAATGTTGTAGTGTCTTATGATCGTAGCCATATGTTGACAGTTCAAGTTCAAGCAACATTATAGAAAAACCAATGGCCTTTGGATGTGTTCCACTTTTCAAACTTTGTTCTGATGAATGAATTATGTCATTTTCTTAAAATTAGGACTTTTTCTCTTGAAATAATAATGTTAATTTCTAATATGACTAAAAATTTGCATAACGTTTAGGGTTTTTTTTTTCCTCCACAAAATATTGAGGCTTTATTCTTGAAGTAAGGCTTATACATCAATTATCACAAATATCATACTTAATCCTCAAAGTAATAAAATACACAATTTTTTTTTCTGTCACTAGAGCGTTTTACTGTAACTGTACTGTATTTTTTATCTGTTGTTTTGGTTTATCATGTTCAAATAAACCTTAATAAAAAATTCCAAAAAAAAAACACTTGACATGACACTATTTATTTTTCAGAAAAATTGAGAAAATATAATTGTGTGGTTTACAGAACTATACGTAGTCATGTGAGTTGTGGTACAGAACAGCAAAGGCTACAGGGAGACCATTACTTTTACAAATGATAGGTATGTATGTGAGTAAAATGAAGATTTTTTTAGGAATCCGACAAAACTATTGTTTTTTTTATTTTCAAATTCTGCAGCTTTGATTTGCTGAAAATTAAAACCATTCATGTAAAACAGAACCGGTGTGTTTTCAAACCTAGAAGAATAGAAAGAAAACATATTAAAGGAAGAAATCCATGTGTTTACATCAGAGGAACTAAGGGAGAGAAATGTGGTTTTTAATGTGTCTGTCTTGTTTCTGCTCCTGGAAAACAGCTGGCTTTCCTTTGACGCGTTGTGACCATCCAGTCTTCTTTCAACCACATCTCAGAGGTTTTCACCATGGGTTCAAATGTCTGAAAATAATGTTCATCATCTTTTTAACATTTGCATTGAAACATGTGCTTCAGGAAGATGACCAACATGACACCATTTCGTAGTTTATCGTCTACCTTTTAATTGGAACACCGAAGACCAGAGCCGCCGCTGTCGACGCTGTAAAGCTTCACCGCTCCAGCCATAGTTTCACACAAAGAATGTTGGCCCAAGAGGCTTTGTTTTCATATCACTGCCCAGAAAAAGGGTTACGACCCATGTCACGCTTTTGCACTGAACAATGCGAGCACAACTGCACATGCATGATAACCATTTTCACTGCTTTGGTCTTTGGGAGCTGCCAATCTTCCTCTGCAGATCTATACCAGACGCATGAAGCACAGAAAAGACACACACACACACACACACACGCTTGGGTTCTTTCCCCTCTCGTCCAGCAGTGTTTTCTCAGTAGAGAGCAGAGGAAACAGCATGATCTAAATAGCTCATTAACTTTTGATGACTGGGTCCTTTGGCTGTAGATCTTGAAAGCAAACGGGAGCCAGACTCCTTATGGCTATTGATTCAGCAACACCCCCCCTCTGCACGTCCCAAGGAGGGCTACCAGGGACTCCAAATTATTCATGCCAAGATCCATGTGTTTGTTAATGACAGATTGGGACTGTGTGTCATGCTCAGTTTTAAAAGCACAAATTGCCTCCGTTACAACACCACAAACATCTGTAACACATTATTGATACGTGGCCACTGAGTGTAAAATAACCAACAGGAGCATACTTCTTTAGTTATTTAAGAATATATGATGTCAGCGATTATACAGTGCACACACACACACACACAGACACACACACATATATATAAACACACATACACTGGGTACTATACATACTTCTTCAGTGATTTAAGAATATATAATGTCTCAGCTATTATACAATGCACACACACATATATGTATATTATATATATATATATATACACATATATATATATATACATACATATACACACACATATACATATACACAGTACTATACATACTTCTTTAGTTATTTAAGAATATATGATCTCTCAGCTATTATACAATACACACACGGACACACACATATATATGCTTGCGTGTGTGTAGAAGCAATAACATAACCATAAGCTTTTCCTTGCACATTTCAATTACACCAATGAAATCCCATTTTTCTTACAACCTCTTAAATGAAGGGAAACCATAAAAGAACACCAGTGAGTTGTGAGCAGCATCACATAAACTGATTCATAGGTGTAATTTTTGGAGGGCACGGATGGCAAGAAGTCTTTTATTTTGGTAGATTAAAGCCACACTGCTTTTATCAAGCATGAATATAATATATTTGATTAAGACACATAAACAGTCGCTGAGAAACGGCACCAGGGGAGCAGACACCAAAATGAATCAATAAAAAAAAATAACAAGATGTGGCAAAATCATTTTACCTTTGATAGAAGTAAAATGAGAAGGAGATTAAGTAATAAAATGTTGTAAAAGATGGATGTTAAATCAATAGTTCTTGATAGTGAACTAGCTCTTTCCAGCTTCTCTGTTTCCTATATTATGTTAGACGTTGGAACATGTGTAAATCTAACTATGACACTAAAGTGTGGAATTCTCCCAGGTAATATAACTTTGTGTTTGTAATTTACCACATATTAAAAAAAAAAAGAAACAAACATAAAATTACATTCTATCCCACAATCTTTCAGAGCTTCTGTTATTTTAAATTTCTACTTTTTTTTTTCCCTTTCAGAAAACTCCGCCACAGATGTTGGTTAAGTTCCACAAAAAAAAGCCATGAAAGCATAATGACTCATAATATTTTATTGAGAAGAAATATAAAGGTAAGTCTCAGTCTGTTAGTGTAGTTACGCTATAATGAGAGTATTTCACACCAGGCAAAGTCGAGATTATTGTTCAACCACAACTGCATGTATCAACGGCTCAGACTTAAGTCATTGAAATGATTTGGTGGTGTTCAGTATTTTCAGTCAGACGTAGTGTTTCATTCATGAAGGTGTTGTCACCGTTGGATTAGGGTCCCAAAATGGTGCACATTCTTTTCAGTGGAAAGCTGTGTATTGGCGCCATAGCCAAATATGCTTCCAGCTTTCATATTATTTCTGTGCATCCAGAGATAATACAGAGATAACACAGAGATAAGACAGAGATAATGTGGCGCTTTCCTACTTGGACCGTAGGTGTTCAGACCTGAATAATAAATTTGTTTCATAAAATGTATTAGGTCATTCAAAATGTGTTAAACCCTCATATTATAAAACTGACTTGAAATACAGTCATACTGATTGAGTGATATTGATTGATATACCTTTAATAGTCCCGCGAGGGGAAATTTCAGACACAGTAGCATAACACAAAGAGTAGAAAAAAAAAGAACAGAACAGATATACAACAAACTGAATTCTTGCACAACATAGACAACAAAGACAGTATACATAATTGAAGACCCAGAGATGATAACAATAAGGAGGGGCTGTGAATGCGTCATCCAGAGCTGAAAAGGAAGTGAAAGTCCTCACAGCCACCGTTAGCATAGCGCTCTCAGCTGCTAACCACTAACAGTTCAAACGTAACTGTTCATAACCGCAAAGACAGATCACAGCTGTAAATCACTCACTCACACACATCTCCAGTCCCCCCCTCCTCCTTCTTCAATCCACTCACACCAGTGGAAAACAACCAAAAAAACTAAAGAGACAGTGGAGTCATTAAGCCAGTAGTCATTCACAGCCGGGCCACACAGCTTAGCACCCTCGCCGCAGTTCCATAGCCGTTAGGTCCCCATCACGATGGCAGATGGTATATACAGTATGTGTGTTTGTGGTTGCAGGGGTTCTACTTTTTTTTTTCACTGTAGTTCGTTGTTAATTACAAACAGCTCTTAGTGGAAGCAGTGTCTTCACTTCATTCCAGTGTCTTCATGCAACTATGATATTAACCATGTACAATGTTGAACTGAAACCCCGACATTAATGCTGGTTTCATAACTGCAGTTTGGAATCGGGAAATTCGCAATTTGGCTGTCACTACGTGGAGCCAAAAATGACCAAAATCGGACAGTAGAAAAGGAATGATGAGAGGTGGCTTTCAAGTCTTTCTTTTCCCTTTTCTTTTTTCACTTTCTTTCATTGTTTTGGAATAAATATATTTTAGTTTACCTTCTGTGTGATAGGTGGACTGGGTTAAATTAATTGTTTGAGTTGCGGTAGGTTTGTTTTGGTGTGTTTTTCTATTGCAGCTGATTCGTATGTTTTGTAGCTGCCATTGGTAACGATTGGACATATGACATATGATATATCATATGTCATGGACAGACATGTTCGCTTTACCATAAATTACAAAAGGAGACTCCCTTTAAGTCAAAACCATTAAAATATTTATTTACTATTAATTTCAAATAGTTTCTACAATTCCAAACAAAGGGCATTCAAATTGCTCAACATTGCACAAACAATACAGTTGCGTAAATACAGTATATCTACCGATTACCAAATTGGTAACAATATTTTAAATCTTTAAGCACAAATGAAAGTCCACGCATTTACAGTGAATTATAAATGCAAAAATAATATCTGGCCAATTGTATAGATTTGAATAAATGAACATATACTGCCTCAAAGGAGCATATAAATGTATAGATAACTATTAAAAAGACCTCATACACAAACAGGGAGGCTCCTCTGCCTTTTTACATGAATGTTGGTCAGGTCATTAAGCCGGACCTAAAAACCCTCCTCCTCCTCACATGTGGCTGTGGAAGAATATCAGAAAGACAGTGCTTAACAATTCCAGCCATGTTGTCGTCCTAATTGTAACACCAATTAGGCTTTTGCTTACGATCACTTTTACATATTAGTGCCATTACAGCTTTTTGAGTTCTAAAACTTTTCAACTTTCAACTGATGAACAGAATTTAATTTCCATTTGAATCATACTCATACCGTACATGCTTTGAGACTATTTGTTTTCGTATTGCCTATCATTATATTGAAATTAGTGCTTACCTGAAAATTCTGTCTTTTGGAGCTTCAGGTTATGGAATTAAAATGTATTTGTCACAGTTCTTTCCTGCAGTGACTTGGGCCATTCCCTCTCCCTCAAGGGACGACCCAATGAGTTTATTGTGTCCACCTGTTCCATGCTGTGCGGCTGCTCTGCATTGGCCATTAGTGAGAGATAAAGGGGCCGGTGTAGACTGGTGTTGGCCAGTGGAGTCGCGCAGCGTGGACTCATCTGTTCTGTGTTGTTCATGGCTTGCTTTGGTTGTTTTTTGGTTGACATTATGAAATAACCTGGACATTGTCTGCACCAAACAATCTCTGATCTGGATTCTGGTGGTTCTCAGGTTTTCTGTCTCTGATTCCCGTTTGGTTTTCATGTTTCTGGTTTCTGCTTTCTTGTATCTTGTGTAACTCATTCTGGTGTTCATGTTGCATGTGTTTTTGGTTAATATATGTTGTATGTTCCTCTTCAATTCTGTGCATTGGAGCTCAGTAATCTGTCCATGTTACAGTATTTTTCTTTCCTTGTCCAGTCCTCAACTATAGTTTTAGACATTATGTTAGGCCTTTCACTATGCTGATATAGCTCTGCCCATTTGCTCAAAAGTGGGCACTTCTAGTGCCACAAAGTCAAACTCCTGGCATCAGAATGCTTCCTAGGTACTTCGTCTTCCCTCCACCGTGGAAAAACATACAACACTCATAGTTGTGCCCGTATGAGTGAACATGAGATAGATAGATGGATAGATAGATGTCATTATGTTGTTTCTGTTCAAGCTTTGTTGGTGTCAGGCAGTCAACCGCATATGCAGAAAAGTAAATCTAAGTTTTATAAAGACATGGATGATCGGACGGATGTTGTCATTTCATCACTTTATTAAATATTAAGGTTAATGTTACTGAAAGGCATAAGATGCCAGGATATAATGCAATCAAATATTCTTGGAAACATTCTTAATGCTAGATCACAAGTCAACAAAATGTATAATGGCAGAAACGATGCATATTATCATTTTTGTTAAGTGCTTCAGTGGTTTTGAAATAAAGGACTCATTCAGATATTACTGTTATGATCACAAATCATAACCGTAATTATCATCATTACCTAGTTGGATAAAAGCCAATAGCCCAAACTTCACAGCAGGAAATGGTTCTGTATGAAGTGAAGGATCCATGACAGGTTGAAATCATGCACACATAATCATATCGGAGTTTTTATTCACTCAAAGCTGACCGGGGTAGGGATAATTAATGGTGGGTTGGTGATGGCAGAATCTGTTCTGATGGTTTTCTGTTGCAGTTTAGCACTCACCATCCAAATCTAAAGCCTAATGTTAACTATAGTCTTAATTATAGGTTACACGATGTTTCATGCTGCTATGGAAAAGTGAAGCCAAAATCACAGTTATGACATATTGCATCCATGAAAGTGCATGTAGCAGAGCAGTAGAGTAGAGCTGGGACTGACAAAATATCAACACTGGTCAGTAATTACAACGTCCAATCATATATTTAACCCCTGCCTTTCTGTAAACATAGAGATTGGCAAAACGTTGCATCACAGGGTAGATTTTCAACATCTGTTTGTACATATGTTTGTGAATGACTAAATCATGACACACTGTGAAGCACCTCAAGTGCCATCACTGTATAAAAGCGCCGTAGAAATGCACATTCATTTACCATTTGAAGACCAGACCACTTGAATTACAAATTGTTGAATGGTTATTATTAGGTTTTTCACCCCAGTGATGAAAAAAAACAAAAAAAAACACTACAGCGAAGCTTTAACATTCCAAATGAGAATAGTACTGTTAGAATGAAAGACTGCGGCTGCTAGTCATGCAAATCATTACATGAGCTTTGTTTTTTTGCTTGTTTTTTTACTGGCTTAACTCATTTGATTTAAGCTAAACAGGCACAAAACACATCAACTTGAGGCAGCTGAATTTGTTAGAAATCCTGCAGAATTTCATAATGGAACGGTGGCACAGTGGCCTCAGTTACAGTACAGTACTTGGTACACTATGTGAGTTTCCTCCAGGGCCCAACCCATCCAAAACAGCTATATATTTGTGAATTTTGGTATCAGTGACCTTATCCAAAGTTCTGTTGAAGACCTGGAGATGGTCCTCATCCACCATCAATGTATTAGGATGGGTAAAATGTTGAACTAACCTGAACCTCTGGCCTGTATTACATAGTATACTGGCAAATTTAGCATAAAACTAAAGAGGTTTATCAACTCTTTACTGTTTTTAGTAATATACATGTCATATCAAACACAAAAGTTATCTTGCAGATGCACAGACTAACAATAGGTTGCCGGACCCCACTTTGGCTCACGCACATCTGCAGCAGTCAGTTTTGGGACAATAAGCCCAATGTGGGGATTATTTGCATGGGAGAAATGGGGGGGGGTTAATGCATTTGACGGAATACCAAACGGAAGTGGTGTATGTAAATTTGGATTAAGCGGATAAGCCTCCTGTCAGCTTCAATAAGTATTGTTGCCATTGTATGTGAGTATGTGTTTGTGTGCGGGTGTGTTTGCATGTGCACCGGCCAGTGGCTTAAGGCTGAAGAAATGCATATAAATGAGCTCTTTACCTGCAAATACTACTTCAATTAAAAGGCTGTGCTCACTGTAGGCCATCCCATAACGGTGTGTGTTCCCTGCATGTGTGTGCACTTTACAAATACAGGTCTGTCTGTACACGCCTGAGGGACAGACCAATCCGCACTTTTAAAAATCACACCTTGAACCGCTTAATGACTGCAGGCCGTCGGGCTCCGTGTCCGAAGCTGATAGTGCCGCTTCTGTGACTCAACCTATATCTGGCGTTATGTTTTCCACAGTGTCACGTTCCGCACAACGCCAAGGGAGAAAGAGTGAGGGACCAAGGAAAGCACTGATAAGGCGTGGAGCCGGTCTTGTGGCAGGGTCAGTGTGGTGGAGAGATAGGGCAGCTACATGGCAAAAAGGAAGCCAAGCGTGACCACTTTTCTTACTCTTTCACTCATCCGCCTTTCCTTTCCATCTCTCCACCCCTCCGGTCATCCTCAGTATGGTCTTGTTATCTTGCGCGGCACTGATGGCTGCCACGTGTGTAAGCGGCGGTGTATCTGCGGGTGCATTTTGTACTCCTATTTGTCTATGACTGTCATCCGCATGTTCAACTCCCTTCCCCAAGAACACCAACCCCCACCCACACACACCTGCCTAAACATAATTTCGGCCACTTTTGAGGTCCGTGACAGCGAGAACACAGCCGTCTTTTCAGCGCGAACAAAAAGTGAGGATGAGACGAAGTAAAGCCCTTGCATCGATTTTACACCCACTCCCCGGCTGCAGCTGTCCTTGAATATAAATGACAGCGTTTCAGCCCACTCCTCCCAGCAAGACTCCCAGAATTCTTTATGGCTATCATAGCGAGGATCTCCCTCATTTTCTGAGCTTACCAAAACCTGCTCTTCTCATATCCCCACAGCAGCCAGAAGGATAGACCTCGACATCTGCCTCATCACTGAAACTCATTTTGACGCTCAAGAGGGAGGCAAACTAAGAGAGAATTTGATCTCCGTGAGTCTCTGGGAGCGAGTTCTCTAATCTTTCCCCCCGACCAATCCACTGGGGCAGGGACACTTACTGTACAACTCACTCATCTCCAGTGGCGGCTTTGATTCTCTCGCTCCTCTCTGCTGATTTCGCATAATCACACGGTAATGAGGTTGGCTGCGGTGTGCGCTGCCGTGGCCCTGGTGCACGGCGAACTTGTGCTGGTGTGTCAAAGGCGCTCGCGAGGAGGTGTAAGTTAAAAGGAGGGTGGAGGGAAAAGCTGAAAGGTGTGGAGGGGGAAAAAAAGGTCTGGAGCCCCCTACTTTGTGAGCACATTTGTTAGAAACACAATTACACAGGCGCACAGGAGCATACCGGGCTCCACAATGATTTCTCCATTCTCCAGCCGGTGGAGCAGCTAATTTCCTTAGCAGCTAAGTGCTTATAGATTGGTCTGTAACAGAGGCTTGAGACGGCGGTGCTGGGCCCAGTGGAAGAGAGGAATGTAGCACATGATTGTTTCTGCTTCATATCTGCCATATAGTAAAGCTTGTATCCGTGCAGAGCCACATTAGCATGAAGCCCCCTTAGTTTGCCCTGAATCGGTTATCTGTCACCGGGGCTGGAGAAATTATTCACATCCTCAGCTTCAGCAAAAAGTTGTGGAGATAGATAGGAGAGAGTAGTTTCCCACTCAGGAACTGCTCAAAAACCCGCCTACAATCTTTGATTAATATTTAAACCAGTATTTTAACATGATTACTTAATGCCGACCAGTGTTACTCTGGAAAGGTTTCTGGGAAATTTGTCTTTTTCTCTGCATATAAAATGACTTTGTTTTATTGCAAAAATAATCTCAGTCAAACAAACTATCCAATAATGTCATAATAAGGTAGTTCAATATTAAGGGAGATTTAAATATATATATATATATATATATTCATTCATCTTCCAAACCTGTTTTATCCTTTATTATTAGTTTTTCTTTACTATTGATCATGATGCCTGTTGTAGCAAATGTGCATCATATCCAAATTTCTATCCGTTTTTGTGCTGTAGTTAACAATCTCTACTTAATTTAATCTGTGTGAAAGCAAAAACACAAGTAATTTTCTTACGTTACTTGTGTATAAATTCAGACATTGAAGGGATGAATAAAATCAGCATTCGATGTTTAAATGTGAAAAGTCAAAGCGATGATTCTGAACCAAATATTTGCATCTTGAGAGTCGAGCTCATCTGAAACAACTTCAAATACTGCTGGTAATTTAATTTACAGCAATGCATGATGGTATATGAGGCCATGAGATCACAGTTGTTGGACAAACATGAAACTTTTCAAAACGAAGGAAAAACAGTGATTCACGGAGTATTTTAGAGGCGTTTTAGTATCACTGTTCTTTGTTCCAGTTCTTATTTTCTAACTTGCTTCTTCATTACATGTGGTTGTTGTTTTTAGATCCAGACTCAGGTTTATGTGCTGATCTCGTCCCTTGTTGACACTGATGTGCTGATGAAAAGCAGGGAGCCTGGTGGGTTTCAGCTTGTCATGGTGGACTGCTATTATTTAACAAGTTACATGGAAAGCCCTGAGGACGGAGACGGTTCCCTTGTGCAGTGGTACAGATTACAGACACATACCACTTATTTTTGTATTTGTTTTTATATATTGTACTTGCTTTTCAAACTTTTTTCACTTCAAATTTGTCTCTTCTGTGTTTCTTCAGTTTGGTAAAAAAAAAAAACAAAAAAAAAAACAGAGCTTTTCTCTTCCTGTACTTATATTAGAACTTTCTTTAATCTAAGACGGAGAGGATTTTCTCAAACTACAAGGGAACAATAAAAAAAAGGATAAATTACTTCAAATGTCAGATGACAAAGTCTGTGAGTTGCTTGTGGTTTATGGTGAAGTATAAAGTTGCACAAAATGGAAACACTCAAAGTTTTTACTTTGAGTGTTTCCATTTTTACTTTGAGTATCCCTCCCCCCCAAAAAAGTTACCTATTTTCATAGGTCAAATTTACTTACAACTTAAGAAAACACGTATAACTACATTCCTACTCTATTTGCAGGTTACAAATTTACCTTCGAAACCCATTTCATTAGGTAAAGCCGTGGTTTTACATTAAATAAATAACTAAATCAAGTGAGCCACCTTGACTAAATTAAATATTAAAATATATGTTTTACCCTATACCAAATGAACCATGTCAGAATTGGGTTATGAAAAACAACAATGAGATTTTTTAATGACAATTGTTCAAAATAGGAAAAATGGAGTGAGTGATGATGAATATTTAATGAATAAAACCTCATCTCATGGGTGAATAAAAGGCATCTCTGTGCAAGAGCTATGTATGGATTCATGGAAAACATAAGGTTTAATGATTTATTAAATGGGTGCAGCGTGCATGTTATTATACAGTATGCCTGGTGTTTTAATGTTAGAGTGAGTGTGGAGGTAGCATCATCCAGCACGTGTCCTCTTTTCTCGACAGCTCGTCTTATTTTTCCCTGTTTCCTTGAGATCCACTCGGAGCAGCAGGAGGAGAAGGGTGTGCAAGGTTGTGGTTTTTTTTTTCTTTTCTTTTTTTTTTTGTTGTGTGCAGATCCTATAACATCACAAGTGGCAGGCATCACACTGGGAGTGGACACGAGGTGACGGACCGCTGCGAGCTACTGTCAAACTCCGCGGGGGGTGTCGTTTACCCATCATGCAGTGTTGTGGAAATGCGAGGCATCGCCAGTCGTGTCATTAACCCTTTACGTCTGGCTGCGTTTCAGCAGGCGCACATCAAACTGCATCTAATTTGGGCTCCTGTATGGAATCAGTGTAGCAGCACCAATTTATTGTTATGCTTTAATGCGATTCAGTATATACTGTATATGTGATATGTGTTCTGTTGGCCTGATAATGTAAGTACCACTGACTAAAATTAGGTTTGGCTTCATATACCGACAAACCAAATGGACTCATTTTAACACAAGTATATTGATTTGAACCCAGCTCTCTTTATATATGCAGGAAGTGTTTTGCAAATATAGCATATACTATTGTGAGATCGCTTTTTTTTTTACCGCTATTTTTCCAGGTAAGTCCACTGAGAACTGGTTCTCATTTACACTGACAACCTGGGAACAGGGTGGATGACGTGTCTTGCCCAAGGGCACAACAGCACATGATGAGGAGAGAGCAGGAAACGAACCGCCAACCCTTCAGTTACCAGACGACCTGCTCTTCCACCCCGCCACATATGTGTCAGATGTCAAAGTTCGGTACCAGTCCACGTCAGCTGAATCTGGATCCGATTAAAGGTTCGACTTGTATATTTTCATGTGCTAAACTGTAATGTCTGTTGGAGTTAGTTTTGATGCTGGGAATCACTTGCTGTCGACTTAATCTAATCGAAACTATTGTTGGGTTTGCTTACATTAACGATAACATCCTGTGCATTGATTTCTATGCAGAAAATCTATGCAAATCTTTATTGACTCTCTTACAATAGTGACTGCTCTGATTTCTCCCCAAATCCAAAATGGTCCCACTGATAATAAGCTGTTGACGCATCCTGTCCAAATGAATATTGGGCCCATGCAGTCATGCACGGTAGTGTTTTCCACTCTGTGACTTTTTTTAATCTTCTGTGGAAAAAAGGTTGTCCTTTTGATATTTGTGTATCCATAAACCTGCTAATATCCCCCGACATAATATTAACAGTACATGTGTGCTGGAAATGTGGGTTTTTCATATATGCATCTATCGCCAACAGCAAGGTTGTTTGTCTTTACTGTAGCTGACCTTAAACCACTGGTGTGTGTTGAAACCTGCTCTAATTTGATGTAAATATTGAATAATATCAGATTTCCCACACGTGGAAAAGCCTTCAGGCCCATCAAATTCAGAAATGACAGCAGAATATCAGTGTGCATGTAAACACATGCAGTTGGCATCTATGCTGACATTTATTCTTATTTTAAGAAATATGGCCAAGAATTCTCTCAATCAAAATATTCTTGTTTTTCTTCTTACGCCACAGTTTTGTCATGATTAAGAAGAATTAGTTTATTCCTAGTGTTTATGTAAACATCCACCTGTTTCATGCAGCTTTTTGGCATTTTGCAAAGCAACTCGTAGTGATTTCAGGCAATAAATGCATGCTTTGCAATTAAAAAGTAAAAAATGGAGAACCCCCCTTACACAGACACACAAAGACACACACCTATAGTGGTACCTAGCCCACTGACCTGTTTTCTGAACGCAGCAGATGCACATGATGTTCCCTCATTCTTTCTTTTTTTTTTCTGTTCCACACACAGATGGGGGGTGAAGAGCAAAGAGGTCTTGTGGGTGCTCATCACACACACTTGACAGAAGCAGTGCTCTTGGCAAGGAGGAGCTACATGATATATGAAGATGGCCACTTTGAGTCCCCCCCCCCATACACACACACACACACACTGCTCATCAGCCCCCTGCCCTCCAACCAGCTCTTGAGACACTGACGGTGACATATATGGAACACATGCAGACTGAAACCGCTTAAATATTCATGCCTCGTCTGTGTGTCTGTACATCACTCCGTGTGTCACATGCACCATGTGTGAGTGCATTTATACATTTTGCCGGACAGATGTCAGTCTGATGCGGTGACGGCCGTACATCACTACACCACTGTTGACTTTCTGCACGCACTGTCGATATCTATACGCCCTACTTTAC
Organism: Gymnapogon annona; assembly: GCA_029814585.1. Taxonomy (NCBI): domain Eukaryota; kingdom Metazoa; phylum Chordata; class Actinopteri; order Kurtiformes; family Apogonidae; genus Gymnapogon; species Gymnapogon annona. The sequence goes on from JAPTHA010000013.1 coordinate 12,224,009, forward strand.
AACCATCGGCTATAACAGGACCAGCTCAACAATATGGATGAGTCTGACAGCAGCTGTTATTCAACTCCTAATTAGTGAAAAAAAGTCTCATTGCAATTTCTCTCACAGAAAATTCAAGACGTCGACATTTAAGATCCTTAATTGTCATTCTAACATGTAACATGAAGAATTACATTTCGATCCATAGTGAAGCGGATGTTTACAAAGAACCACACATGAAAATAAAAACACATTCACTATAGAAAAAGAACAAAAGCAACATGCAGATAAAGGTAATAAATACAAGTATATATAACAATACCTAAATACAGGAGGACAATTGATTGGAATGTAACATATTATTGCACACTCTATTGGAACTAAACTGGCCGACTATTGCACTGTGTTATTATGTATTAAAATGTACGGATTACATTGGAAACTGGTCCGTGTAAGTTCTCATTCATCCAGGTCGAAGGCATCTCTGGGCGACTGAATCAAGTCAACTGGACTGAGTTGTGTCTTGAAGACGTTTTGCCTCTAATCCAAATGTCTTCATCTATTCATGCAGGACCAGCCTAGTACAAAAGTCAAAAAAGCCAAACAGTCTTATATTATAGAGTCTTATATTGGAGTCCATCTAACTTGAATTTCACTTTTTGCAGTGCGTTAAAGCAATTTAGCTCTTCCAGTTTTACAACCACTCTCGCCTGCTCACCTCGAACCGAGATTTTATACCTAAAACCTATATGATCCTCTCTGGATCTGAAGATGGCCCTTTGAGTGGCCTCCTATTATAGAAAACATGGCTGTGTTTTGAGGGCCTGCATTGATTTAACAGATTGCAGCGACTCAGGGAGGCTGCAGCCAAACAGCCGACAGCTTCACATATGAATACCACGATAACTTGGACTCGGCTTAAAATGACCTTTAGGTCCGCCCAGGTCTCGGAGAGACACTATTTTAATGGAGGCACCATAGCCCTCCAGGACCATCTTGATGCTCTAATGTATGGTCGAGTGTCTAGGCCTATTTGCCATTATAACACTTGAATCTAATCAGAGGATAGGCCACTTTTAGAGTGTTTGGAGAAACCACTTGTGCCCACAGGCAATCAACACCTCATCAGAGGCCCCCCTCTCATGTGGAGAGAACGGGACACCAGGCCCAGCAGTGAAGAGTACAATTTCACCTCCTTGTCTTTCCTCCATATACTTCTCTCTCTGCTCCTTTTTTCAGTATTCCTCTTTAGATTGTGTGATTGTCAGATGTTACTAGACATAGTTACATTTTGATCCAAAAGTAGGACAGTTTGCACTAAAGCAGGTGCAAGCAGCCCTGCGCAATTTGATATTTATTCACGCTTCCTGATTTTAACAGCCGTCGTTTTCTTAATTTCATTTGTCAGAAAGCCAAGATGAGTTACCTGAAGCTAAGTGATAATCAGCACTATTGGCGGAGCTTCTTGTAAAATAAATGTAGACTAACACTGACAGCATATATACAAGTACACAGAAGGGACACAGAACGTGATGTTTAACCCATAAAGATCCAAACTATCTGCTGATCTAAAATTTTTAATAAACTGTCAGTTATGTCAATAATTGGTGTAAAATACAGTTATTCATCTTTTCGTGGTCATCATATATGACATTGATCCGCCAGTAAAACCCATGGAGTTGAATCAGTGACAGTGGATTGACACACTGAGTCTATGTTGCATTAATGACAGTTTTGTTGATAAAACTATTATGTCTTCAGTTTTCTCCATTTGTGACATAGAATTGAACTCTAATAGGAGGTTTAATGAACCTTATGATCAGTAAATGAAATGTAAGAAAAGACCTGATTTACATTGAAATTCAGAGGATAATTTTATAGTAAAATGTAATAAAAATGTGAAATTTCCCTGAGTGGGACTAATAAAGGAATCTAATTAAATCTAAAACACTTCTTAAAGCTTAAATATAGAAACAAAATCAATTCTCTAATTGCCAGAAAAGTAGCACCGGGTGTTGATTCGGGATTGATTCGGTAAAAAGAATGAAAACCCATTTTTCTTTGACATTATGTTTTTCTCAGAATCTTGTTATGAGTAAAGAACAGCAAACAAAGATAAAAATACAGAGAATTTCTCCCCAAAGTAATAATAGTGAAGTCAACAAATGGCAGTGCAGCCTATACTGACTGATACGTCCGTACATTTGGGTTGTGTTGTATACCTACCTACCTTATTCCATC
>JAPTHA010000013.1:12232744-12244466 GCA_029814585.1 Gymnapogon annona
TGTCTGAGACAGGCTGGGGAAACAGGTCGTCCAGGGTCAGCATTCACATGCACTCATACAATGCGAGGTGGTGAATTGTCTTGCCCAAGGACACAAAAGACCCAGGCTCTGATTTTTTGTTTGAGTACCATTAGCTTTCATTGGTGTTGTTTCAGCAAGTTTATACACTTTCACAACATTTATTAGTCATTCTTTTGGGGTGACCGTGGCTCAGGTGGTAGAGCAGATCGTCTGGTAACCGGGTTTGATTCCCGCTCTCTCCTGACCATGTGCCGTTGTGTCCTTGGGCAAGAAACTGACAAGTGAATGATGTGAATGATGAACTGGCGACTTGTCCAGGGTCCCCGCCCTTCGCCCTGAGTAGCTGGGATAGGCTCCAGCGACCCCCGCGACCCTTCAAAGGATGCAGCGGGTTTGGAAGATGGATGGATGGATGGATGGTCACATGTTGCTGAACCGAGACCTGATCAATTTAATCAACATCATAGCCCACAGGCTTGGACTAAAGGTACTAGGCATGATGGGTAATCCCTTTATCTACTTCTCTTTTCACTTTGAAACAAGATTAATCTGGACTCATCAAAACACATGACTTGTTTCCACTGAAATAGTCCAGTCTTCAAAACCAATGCTCATTTATGACATGTACATCTATTCACTACATCATTTAAAGGGTTAAAAAGAAAACTATTTCACCTGAAACTTATTAATAACTGCAGTGCTACTCTAATCAAACCATACATTTCTATAATGTGAAGTGATACATGGCCATTCGCTTTAAGATGTTGACTACTTTTTTCGCTCTTACTTGGACTGATCACTGTCACACCTCCAATTGTTACATCTACCAATCTTAGGACTCGAGCCTTTGAGATGCAATCAGGTACATTTTATTAGATGTTACTGTTTCTTTTTTTTAACTCACTGAATCACAGCACTGACACACTGGTACAAGCCTTGCACTAAAAAGAATACATGCCTGTATATAATGTCATTATAATCACCAGCAAGTTGACTGTAAATGTAATTTAATGACATATTTACTAATGAGCAGTTCAATGATATATGTATAATGGCCAAAGCGAAGGCTACCAACCACTGAGCTGCACATATTGAACCTGAAGGAAAGTGTATTTAATTAGCATGAAAATGTTGCTCAGACCATATTAAGATCATGATAAGATCAAGAATTATGACACATGGTCAACCGTAGATAATTATTTTGGCTGATTAGGTGGTCTTGCGTCTACAGGGGTAAAATGGACTGACTGATAACGAGGGTCTGGAAACCGTACCTTTGCTGCCAAGTTTTCTTCACCATGTGCTTTTTATTTCATTTTAGTTTGTGAATTATAAATATATTTTAGTTTGTGAATTTTATATATGAATATATATATATATATATTTTAGTTTGTGAATTTGTGAACTTTATTCAACCCCATTGCCTGAACAGAAAGTATCTACAACCAGACTCATTTGTTAAACTGCTGGTGAACCAGTTTGGGCAGAAGACAGTGAAACGTTGACAGGGTTAATCTTTCTGTCATTTATTGATTGGATGCTTTTGGTGAACAGCACCCGTCTCTCCCACCCAATGTGTTTTATACAATAGCATAGTTTTTATTCACAATTGAAACTGTCTATATATGAAAACATCTGGACCCTGTCACTACTTTGTTGTCGTTTTTCTATGTTGAAAGTCTCGGCCCTGGTAACACGTCCCAGATTATTCCACACAGACACACTCTTGGTCCCACACTGGGCTTGTTGCAAAGTGGTGGACCGAATCGTTTCTGCTGCTGCTGCAGTTACATCTGTTGTAATAGTTACTGTAGGCAAAAACAGGAGTAAGACATTTTATAGAAACATGATGCCCAGAAGTGAAAACAGACTAGTTCAAATAGGTTTTAAATTCATGGACGTTAGCTAAGCAAACATGCTACTGTCACGTGAACGCAACAAAACAAAGACAAAAAAACATCGAGATCAGGATGCAAATCTGCCATGTAATGTGTTTAAAGACGAATTGTTTGACACCCCACTACCACCACCTATCACTTTTAGTATTTTTTTTCCATGCTAGCCAACCCCCATCAGCTTCATCCTCTTCATCCAACGTGAGAGACAATTCCTCTGTTCCTTAATGATGTCTGGGTGGGAGGGGCTTTTTTTTTTTTTTTTTTTTTTTACTGCATCAAAGACAAGACACTCAGAGGCGAATATAAGAAATGACTTAATCATTGCACCAGCGCACATGCTCTCCATCTCTCACCCTCTTCTATCACTTTGCTTTACACCAGCATACACACACACACACACACACACACATCCACACACTTCTTCTCTGCTCCCGTGTAACTTTGCTAGAGGCGGCGGCTTGGCACCTTCTCTCTTTCTTTAGAACATTCTAGCACTAATCAGTGAAACCCTGTCCTCACCCCAACACACGAGGGGAGTGTGTGTGGGGCATGAATAAGGCACCAGGCTCAGAGCCACAGCGTCAGCCATGTTCGCCTTTTCTATCCATCACCCCCTCCCCCAACCCACCAAAAAGAAAAGAAAAAAAAAACACCCCAACCACTCCCCTCTGAGCCCTGGCTGAGTCTTTCTGGAGACAGCACCCTTCTTTTTGATGTCTGACAACTGAGAAAGGGAAGGGGGGTTGGGAGGTGGTGATGGTGGTGGTGGTGGAGGGACTGCACCTTTCATCCATCGGATGCTATCCTAAAGGGAAAGAGGGGATGCGTGCGCATGAGAGAAACAGAGAGACTGAGAGTGTGAATAATTTGGAGTTTGGGTCTGTGCCGGCTGAAAGAAATCTGCATAGACACCAACAACTGAAACAGATGCAAATCATCAACAGGTAGGGTCCGACGGCCGTGACCTCAGCTAGAAATTCAGTTCAGGATTTGAAATTTTTGACTTTAATAAACAAAATCGAAAGCTACACTGACAATAAAGTTCTTCATGCACAAATGTTTTTTGCTGGAATCCAATTATACATTACACAGGACTGGCATCAGACTCATGTGTGAACACTTCTATGCACCTTTACCCAGAAAGACCCAGAGCTACTTTTGTGGCAATTTCCAAATGAATCTCTCTTCATTTAACCTGTCGAAAAAAGTATCTCTGTATTAAACAAAGCACAATTGGTTCTGGATGTAAAATCATTACACAGTCTATACTCTTCCATATTTCTTATCATACTTAAATTACTTTAGAGAGTTGGAGAAAAAATTATAAGAAAACAGTTGGTCATTAATTTCTTTACAAAAATGGGCAATAAGGACATACTCATAATGTAGGTTATTTTTGATCATACTCACTTTTCTTGCTGCCAAAGTTCTTAGAATTCACATACATAGTAAAATTTCGAACATCACAAATCATGTACAAAACCCATAATGATCAACTACCACAAAATATTCACATACATGCTTAGGGATCGAGATGGAGGCTATCACTTAAGAGGGAAAGATCATTTTTAAATTAATAAAATCCCTACAAACAAAAGATTGTTTTTCATTCTGTGGTGTGAAACTATGGAACATTTTGGAGTTAAAAAGATGTCACAACATAACACAGTATAAAATAAAATATAAGTGTCGTATTTTTTACAGGATACAGAGATGAGATGGGAGTGTGAAAGTCACAGGAGAGTATTTCATTTCATTGCGTTATTTTATAGGTCCAATATATTTATGCTACTGTGTATTTGTATTATGGATTTTACTGTGTATCTATTAATACACAGTGACATGTTGAGTATAAGTTGGTCCTTTTTTGCGTTTGTTGTTGTTGGGACCATTCATTTATGTCCTTTTCTTTGTGATAATGTGTGTATTCTAAATGGATTATTATTTTATTATTATTATTGGTGGTGGTCGTAGTTATTTTATGGAAGCAGTATAGACATTTTAAATAGACACAGGGAGAAGGGGTGGGATTTCAATAAGTTTAGACTTCTGCCCATTGCTTTTCAACGTGTGTAAGAAAATTGTTGATTTTTTTTTCTTTTTCTTTCAATTTTATGTTCAAATGAACCTTTTAATGAAAAATAAATCTTTAAGTGATAATCATCATTTATCATAATATTATCCTGTGTATTGGTCACGGTCAGTTCTTTTATTGGTTGATTGTTATGTTTGAGAGGAAGGCCATGGCTCGGGTGGTAGAGCAGGTCGTCTGGTTACCGAAGGGTTCGCAGTTCGATTCCCGCTCTCTGTGTCCTTGGGCAAGACACTTCACCCACCTTGCCTGTGTATGAATGTGTGTGTGAGTGACGACCCTGCAATGAACTGACGACTTGTCCAGGGTTCACCCTCCGCCTTTGCCTTGACTATCTGGGATAGGCTCCAGTGACTCCCACGACCCTGCAAAGGATAAAGCGGGTTTGGAAGATAAATGATAAAGAAAATGATGAAGATGAGTGAGTGTTATTTTGAAATGAAATGCCAACGCAACAAGAAAAATTGAGAAAATAAAGTACACTCAAATATGAGTGGGGCGAAGTTTTTTACATCCAAATATTTGTACAAATATAGAGTACATCTGCTCAAGAAAACGTCACTTTAGGCTATGTATGAAATGTATGTATATTAGTTGAAACTGCTTTTAACTGCACATTTGTGCAAATATAATAGTTACAATAGTTTGCCCTCTAAACATATAGAGCTGTTTTATAGATGCATCTTATTATTATGCATATTATATTATTCCAATGCGTCTTGAATTTTTCAGTGGAAATTGGTCAACATTTAACTTGCTGATCATGTATACGTTCAGCAATTTGTTAAAGCTCAGAGGGAATTCAATGGTTTTTGTAATGAATTGGAGAAAATTGATGAAAAATGTCTTTCAGCAAAATTTTCCATTGACTGAATGTAAATGTTTTCAGTGCTGTTTACATTGCTGCACAATATTGCACTGCCCATCTTATTTATTCCTTATTATATTGACTGTATGTGTTTTCATCTTTGCACTGCAGCCACTCATGGCTTTGGTCAATTTAGTCATTTTGCACTGTTATGAAAGTGGACTGGGTCTGGTTTAAAAAAATCCTATTTGTGCTGTTCATACTGTCATTAAAATCCAGAATTGACTGAAATGTGGAAATAAAGTAAGATCTGGGCTGCTTTTCTCAACAATGTAAACACAGTCTAAATGCATTATCTGTTCTCAGACCAGTCTTGAATTAAGAAATAACTGATGCATATAATCTAAACCTGTAACAATATCCAAGTGTAAGAAAGAGTTCTTGGTTTGAAAACATACAAACCAGACAGGAGTGAAATGATCCACCTGCGCAGTTAGATAATTACACTGGGAAAGATTTGTTTGAGCAAGTCATTTAATCTAGTCTTTAGAAAAATGAGAAGTTGTTTGAATTAAGTTGTGCAAACTCATTCTTAGCAGTGTCTGAAGTTATAATGTAAATGGTTCAATCTGAGGTTATACAATTATCATTTTCATTTGACTAAGCACTAATTAAAACATGGTTATAAATATGCACATCTTGCGAATGCAAATCCTCCTAAAACCGTTGAAGGGCACTTCCACTCCCAATGCTCTGGTTCACCAATCTCTTTTTGAAAGGTTTAAAGCATTTTAACCAGAAATGCTTGGTTTAAAGCCTCGAACAACCAGCTGCAACCAAAATATACCATTTTTTTTAAATTAATATAGCATATGAACAGCCGTGGTCATGTAATGCTCCACTAGTCAGTAGTGTAGAGGAGAATCCAGTGGAGAAACAAATACACAATAATACCTGAAGTACATGTTTAACGAAAACCCAGTGTTTGTAGATGATTTAGTTTGTGACGTTAAGAAAAACTATAAAGTATCACAACTGTTAAAAAAAGAAGAAAATAGAAATAGAGAAGCTACTTGTGTCTGTCCTCTGGTTATGCTGTGTGTTCTGTCTCTCCTGTTAATGACACATGGACTGGTTTATTAGATATAACAAAGGTTCTAGAAAACCTCAGTGGAACCAGCATCAGAATGAACTTGGTGAATAGGACTATATCAAGTCACTGTTATTTCAACCAATCATAAGAAAGGACTGGAGTCAAAAATTTACATGAGCCAACATTGAGAGCGGAGGTCGGGCAGATCGACCCAAATAGAAAAAAATAATCGATACCAAGTCAGTATCGGTATGGGATCAATACCAGCCTGGTGAGATCGAGTCTTTACTTTAAGTTCTGCTCTTGTTTACAATGCACAGAGATTAGATTCCTTTATTTATTTATTTTAGAGCAGGCACACTTTGCACTGTGTTTTCAAAAAGAAAACATGGAGCTCCAAAAACAGAGAAAAATTCCTCCAGGCACTTTTGTTTTAATTTGATTACTGGTTTGCGAGTACTTTTTTTGTTTAAGATTTTTCTGAAAAAAATTAGACAATAAAGTTTTTTCTATTAAATAATGAACTTCGTCCTAATTCTGTCCTGGATTTTAACTATTTAATAATAATAATAAAAAAGAAATACCACAAAAAACACTTAAGGTCAAAAGGGGAAAATTTATTGACATTTAACAACTCAATGAAGCATCCACCTGATTTATTTTAAAAGTATTGGTATCTGCAATACTGGCTTAGATTTACTTGGTATCGAATCGATAACAAAATATGCAGTATCACACACCACTACTGGAGCCTCACGCCCATCTTTTTAAAAATGTTTAACGCATGCTTTCTCAGAGAGGGCTGTTTGTTTAGATTCATTAAAACCTTGAACTTCAGTCCCTCAATGAGACACCGTAGAACTTGTAGCCATATTCATAGGTCGCAGCGTATTGTGGGTTGCTGGGAGATTTCCCAACATGCTTTGGGAAACTCCGAAGTAGTTTGGAATAGTTTTACAGGTTTACAGTGTTTTGTGTTGATAATAAACATTGTTGTTGTTTATATATCAGAATTATGATGGGTTTTACCTTTTCTTATTAGTTGTTTCTGTAGCTGATTCTTTTTTTTTTAATTTCCTGCACTATGAGCTAAGTTGCCCTTTTGTTCCATCGCTTCATTTAAAAAGTAAAGATTGTTGGCATCTGTTGTTAAAACATAGATATGAGACATACACACATATATAGACATGAGACATACACACAGAATAACGATAAGACATGAATCTGTGTCCAAAAAAACCCCAACTACAATGTGAAAACTATTCAGACCAAATGTCTCTGATGCAAGAAAAACCTTAGTTCAGACTTTAAACTACACACACTAGTCTTTTCCTAAACCTAACCATTTTTGTTGCCTAATCCCACAGCTCATTCTGTTCTCTGGCGGCAAAGTCCTGGATTCTGTGTGTCTGCCATCCGCCCCCACGTCCTGCCCATAAAAGAAAGGCAGTCACGTCGCTGATCCTTCAATGAGAAATTATCTTGAGATTAGACTTCACGTATCTGCAGTTTGCAGAAGTGTACATTGGTGGCATTTGGGGTGACGGCCATGTTGAAATCAGACCAAATCTGTGTTTAATCGGCTAAAACCTCATGCAGAGCCGTCTTTAAATACATCCTTCTCTCAGCACATCCCCTCACATACATGTGCTTTTGTGTCAAGCAACATGTGTGTGTGTGTGTGTGTGTGTGCGCATCACTCTTGGCGACAATGATGTGCATTAATGAATCTCAAATCCATGTTCCAGTGTGCTCGCTGCACAGCGGGGTTGACGACATGCAGCCTGCGTCCCCTCGCTATCACCAACCAGGAGGGAAGTGAAGTCACATGTGTCCTTGTCCTCGTGTGGAGGCTCTTGTCATTGTGCAGCAAAAGGCCTATGATCTCCTTCGCTGTCTCGCACGCTAACATAAAGCCCCCTCAGGCTGCGCTCTCGCCCACCTAAGGTTTCAAGGTTGCTGCTCTGCTGTCACATTGTGACTATTCGCTCCTGGGTTTTTTTTTCCCCCCTCTCCTGAGCGGTGAATACAGTGCCCACAGCCCCCTCCCCTTCACTGTGAGCTCATCATTATGCCCAGATCACGGTTTTGTAACCGAGTCGTGAACTCAATTTTACATTCACGACTTCCTTCTGCCGTACATGTCCTACACTTCACATTAAACTACTGTAACTGCCTTATTAATAACAACTACGTGTTGCGCTCTATAATCATTTACACAGGATTGATCAGGTTTTATTTCTCACCTGTAATATACGATTAATCCAAAAAAAATTTAACTCCTTTTTTAGACTAAAAGCACTTTTATATCCAGGCAGACCTCATCAGGAGGGAGAAAGTAATGATGTTTCAGTACAAGGTCAGGTGGATATGTCATAAGAACAAACCTATGGGCTTTTAATACAGATAACTTACGTTTGTGTCCCATTTTGAACCCAAAGTAATGTCAACTTTGAACTTTTTCAGCGACACTATTGACTTAACTCATCTCGACTCGACTCATTTTTGTTGTGTCACCAGTTCACTGTGTGTCCACTGCAGGTGTACAACTCCCTGGTCATCATGGCAAATCCAAAAATCGTGTATCATAAGATTAAGCTTAAGTGAGAATATGACCTGTTTAGACTTAATACATGCGGCCAATTTACCAATATAAAAACAAAACTGCTATAATATTGTCGGACATATCCCAACAGCTTGGCCTATCCTCACACATTTGTAGTGACCTGTCACATTTAGTACCGCTGTGAACCATTGCAAAGATAACGATAGAAATAGTTGTAATAATAACTAATACTATCTGAGAGCAGCTGGTGGTTTTAGCCCTATTAATGAGCGCTACTAACCATCAAAAAAATTTGCTGGACTAACCCTAACCATCAAAAATAAAAGGAATACAGAGACAAACCATTTAGAGCAGGTTTATTACATTCAGTATCAACTAAGGATAAAATTAATTACTGGAATTCATTCATTCATCTTCTAAAACCGCTTTTGTTTTCCAAGACACTAACACAAAATAAAAAGCTTGCAGTTAGAATCAATTTGAATATATGATAATACGTATGTTAAGGCTGTACAAAATACAATAACTTTACAAAAATCCAGGCTGTGCTTATATTAACTGAATACCTAAAGATACCAACAGTGCGAAATACATTTTAAATTAAAGTTCATCCTTCACAATAATGACTTAAAAAAAATGTTACTTTTCTATGTGGAAAACTAACTACAACTTTCTTTTAGCTTTTCCCGTTGGGGGTCGCCACAGCAAATCCAATTCACGTATTTGATTTGGCAGGGGTTTTTACATCGTATACCCTTCCTGACAGAACCCTTGTATTTATCCGGGCTTGGGGACTGGCACAATGAGACATACACCCCCTTGTGGCTACAGTAGGCAGTAACGTGAAGGGTCTCGCCCAAGGACCCACACTGGACACTCATCCCGGGAATCGAACCCGGGTCCCCAATGCACCATCCCGGTGCCTTGCCAACTGAAAATGACATAAAATATAAATTGAACTGATTCAAAGATGGCGCCCTCCTAGTGGCTGCCTGTTACAGCAGCTCTGTAACTTTTTCCTTCTTTTAAGTTTTTCTGCCCAACTCTTGTGGTCGTGTTAATTAAACTCCTGTACAACATGGACATGTATCATTTTTGAAGTTTTTTTGTGAGGCAGTGGTTGCTTCTTTTGCTACGTTCATGAAATCCCGGACCTCCATCCACCATGAGTTCGCGAGCCAGTGTGTGTCTACAGCTGAGATGAACAACAGCGGTGTACACTGGTGAGGACGCACGTGTCTACGGCATCAGGCAGCGGTCGCAGTGCTGGCATCGTGTGTACCGGAGGTGGATTAATGTGACAACGACATACAACCGGGGTCTCCATCGGTTCGTGTGTATGGTTGAGCTACTCAACAATTTCTACCAACCGTCTTCCATCATGATGGAGACTTAACGGCTTTGGAATCAGCATCGGGTGTGCTAGCTGTTCGACTTTCTGGATCATCGACTCCATGTGACTCTTTCGTTTTTTGGTTGTTTTTTCCACTGGTGACAGCATCCGAAGGGGGGGGCGGCTGGAGTGGCTTGCGAGTGAGTGATCTTCGGATGTGGATTGTGTTTGCAGTTTAAAGACGTTTACGTTTCAACTGTTTCCAGTTAGCAGCTGAGAGCACTACGCTAATGGTGGCTGTGGACCTTTTCACTGTCGTTTTCTCTCTGAAGGACGCATTCAGCCCCTCGTTATCGTTATCATCTCTGGGACTTCAATCATGTATATTGTCTTTGTCTTTGTTGTCCATGCTGTACAAGATTTCAGTTTGTTGTGTATCTGTTCTGCTCTGTTGTTTTTTCTACTCTTTGTATTAAGCTGCTGTTGTGAAATTTCCCCTCTGGGGACTAATAAAGGTATATTCAATTCAATTGAAATAAAAATCCAAGCCAATATCAATATGTTAACTTTGCATTGTTACCTTCCATCTGTTTTGGTGTAGGTCTATCCTTATTCCTTTGGTTAGATGATGTGACATGCTGAGATGTTGCATACGTCCTTTAGATCCTTAAATACTGTACATCAAACATAATTTGTTAAAACATCACCAACTGGTTATTGTCTTTTCCAAACAGCGATTAGTTTCTATGAGATTCATTTTCACATTATTTAACTCCCGATTCAGCAACAAATGCTTTTTCAGAGATGGATACCGGACAGGCCAGAGAAGAAGAGGACAAGATTTAATCCTATGTCCCTTAAAAATGACAGATTTGTGATATATTATGGTGTAGGGGTATGTGAGGGCAGATTTGTCTTTTAAGACCCTCTTAAAAATGTATGTGTAGTGCTCCTCACTTTATACACTCACTGGAAATGGCCAGTGTCATTGCACTGAATGGATCCAAACACAGTCTTTAGGAGTTTCACAAGGTCAGCAATGAAGTCGAAACACTTGTAGTAGTTTTTTTTTTTTTTTTTTTAATGAATAGACATGTCCAGCGCACTAACTCTTGCACACATAACCTGCATCCATAAATCCAAGCTGGGCGGCCTTGGTGCTGTAAAACCAGCACTCGCTCTTTCTGTCTCTTTATCATTCCTTACAGAATCGTCACACACCTCAACACATTCGTCCTCCACCACCCCTCCCCCACCACTCTCCCCCTCCTCATTCCTTACCTTCGGCTTCATTCAGCCCACACAGACCTTGGAAAAGCAGTGAGTGAATGCCATCAGAATACCTGAAAACGCCATGAGGTACACTTGAATCTTCCTTTTGCGCATTGTCCCGCGTGCCTTTGAGAGACCTGCAAGATCAACCACTGCAGTTCTTCAACTTCTTTGAATATTTCGGCCTACATTTTTCGGATTGGAACTTTTATGACAGGGCTGCCGCACATTTTTAAATTACACAATGGCTTTAGTGAGGACATATTTCAAAAGCCTAGAGGTCACATAACTTCCTCAGCCCTAGGTGGGAAGTTAAACTCCAGCAGCGCCCTAGTTTCACATTATACACTCAATCAATGCAGGTTCGTGGTCCGAAAAAAGCCCCAGGAGTTTCATCTATTGGAGAATTCTGCACCTTATATTTGGCGTTCTGGGTTGAAAATAGGAGAATATTGTGTTAAACTTCTTCCAAGAGACTGCATTTGGTTTGCTCTTTTTAACGACTGAAGTGACAAGTGTTTGCATAACATTAAAGATTGTGGACGAGGCAGCAAGTGTCTTTCAAGCCTTTTGGATATTAATAATGTTTGTTCATCGTCGTAATAGCTCAAACTCACCCCAAATCACTAATATATATAT